>PVJI01005963.1:0-90672 GCA_004026765.1 Micronycteris hirsuta
TCAAATTTTCCTTTAGAAAATCCTTTAATGCCTACAAAGTACCATGTTATGGTTTTCTTAATATCGACATTTCACAAAATAAGCTAATTTGCATTATGAGAATTTAATTTTACTGGAAGTTTTATTTGTCACTCTCTAGTTTGGCTTACCACTTCACTTCGTGAGTGCCACCACTACCAGGCATTTCTTGGCCTGCCTCAGAAGCACGGCAGTGAGCTGTCTTTGCAGTTATGCAGTGGGTGGTTTGGTAGAGTTTTCTCAGGTAGTACCTAGTTTGCTACTCTGTAGTAGTAATAATCTACTACAGTTGTTTTTATTTTGCTACTATTAACATTGTTTTCATTGATTTCTTTGCTCTTTCTACTGTTCTGTCATCCCTCCTTTAATTTTTGTAATCCTTACCCGAGGATATGTTTTTATTGATTTTAGAGAGAGAAGAAAAGAGAGCAAGAGACAATTAGAGATAGAGAGATATATAGAGAGATACAGAGAGATAGAGATAGATAGATGATGGGGGGAGAGAGAGAGAGAGAAACGTTGATGTGATAGGAAAACATCAGTTGGTTGCCTCCACTATAAGCTGTGACTGGGGGGTCACACTTGAAACCTAGGTATGTGCCCTGACTGGGGCTTGAACCCGCAACCTTTTGGTGTATGGTGTGATACCAACCAACCAACCAAGCCACCCAGCTAGGGCATCCCTCCTTTAATGGTTTAATTACCTAAACACTAACATGTACATCTTATTAACTGCTGAACCAGTTGTGTACCATTTATTTTAGTGGTTATTGAATTCTTAGGATATGGAGAAGTCACCCACTGAGAGTTTTTAAAGAAAGGTTTAATTCTTCTAAGAAGGAATATCCTGGACTACCAGTTCTCTCCCTTTTTTTAAAAAAAGGTTTTATTTATTTATTTTTAGAGAGAGGGGCAGGGAGGGATAAAGAGGGAGAGAAGCATCAATGTGCATTAGCTACCTCTTGCATGCTCCCAACTGGGGACTTGGCATGCAACACAGACATAAGCCCTGACTGGGTATTGAATGGGTGACCTTTTGGTTCTCAGGCTGACACTCAATCCACTGAGCCATACCAGTCAGGAAGGTCTACCAGTTCTCTACCTCTCTGTTGTCAGTGTTTTACTAGAGTCCTTAAAATTAATTCTTCACTGCCTCCACTTATTTATCTGTGATTGAGAAATTTCTAAAACCATGCATAACTTCTGTGTTAGGCTTGATTATAGCAAGGAACATGTAGTGGAGTGGTGGGTAGCTGTCACTATTTAAAAAAATTTTAAGTATATTTTATTGATTATGCTATTACAGTTGTCCCATCTATTCCTTCTCCTTTATTCCCTCCACCCTCCCCACCTGCACCCCCCTTCCCACCAGCAGTCCTCCTCCCACCTCTTAGTTCATGTCCATAGGTTGTACATATAAGTTCTTTGGGTTCTCCATTTCCTATAGTATTCTTAATCTCCTCTTGTCTATTTTGTACCTACCAATTATGCTTCTTATTCCCTGTGCCTTTTCTCCCATTCTCCTCCTTCCCCCTGCCTGCTGATAAACCTCCATGTGATCTACATTTCTGTGATTCATTTCCTGTTTTAGTTGTTGTTTTTTTTTTTAGGTTCAGTTGGTGATAGTTGTGAGTTTGTTGTCATTTTATTATTCATATTTTTTATTATCTTCCTATTCTTAGATATGTCCCTTTAACATTTTGTATAATAAGGGCTTGGTGATGATGAACTCCTTCAGCTTTACCTTGTCTGGGAAGCACTTTATCTGCCCTTCCATTCTAAATGATAGCTTTGCTGGATAGAATAATCTTGGATGTAGGTCCTTGCCTTTCATGACTTTGAATACTTCTTTCTAGCCCTTTCTTGCCTGTAAGGTCTCTTTTGAGAAATCAGCTGACAGTCTTGTGGGAACTCCTTTGTAGGTAACTGTCTCCTTTTCTCTTGCCGCTTTTAAGATTTTCTCTGTACCTTTAATCTTGGTCAATGTAATTATGATGTGCCTTTGGTGTGTGCTTCCTTGGGTCCAACTTCTTTGGGACTCTCTTGAGTTTCCTGGACTTCCTGGAAGTCTATTTCCTTTGTCAGAATGAAGGGGACGTTCTCCTTCATTATTTTTTCAAATAAGTTTTCAATGTCTTGCTCTTTATCTTCTCCTTCTGGTACCCCTATGATTTGGATGTTGGAACATTTAAAGTTGTCTCAGAGGTTCCTAAGCCTCTCCTCATTTTTTTGAATTCTTATTTCTTCATTTTGTTCCAGTTGAATGTTTATTTCTTCACTCTGCTCCAAATCGTTGATTTGAATCCTGGTTTCCTTCCCTTCACTGTTGGTTCCCTGTATGTTTTTCTTTGTTTCACTTTGCATAGACTTCACTTTTTCCTCTATTTTGTGACTATACTCATCCATTTCTGTGAGCATCTTGATTACCAGTGTTTTGAACTGTGCATCTGATAGGTTGGCTGTCTCTTCGTCACTTAGTTCTTTTTTCTGGAGTCTTGATCTGTTCTTTCAATTGGGCCAAATTTCTTTGTCTCAGCACACCTGTTACATTGTAAGGGGCTTTAGGTATTCACCAGGGCAGAGCAACCCAGGTCGCTGCGTTGTGGCCTTGTATGTGGGGAGGGCGTCAGAGAGGGAACAATGCTGCTTCCTCAGCTCTTCCTGTGTTTTTAGTCACTTCCCCTGCCACCCACAAGCAAATTGGCCCTTCTGGTGCTGATTCCTGAGTGGGTGGGTTTGTGTATGTTCTAGGACCTTGTGGGTCTCTCCAACGAACTCTCCTGTTAGGTTGGGAGTTTCTCCTGTCACTGCCACCCCCACAGGTTTTTGAAGCCAGAGGTTTTGAGGCTTTATTTTCCCATGCTGGATCCCAGGGTTGCACAGTCTGTGTTGTTCCCCAGTTGTTCCTCCAGGTTTACCTGTATGCAAATGTGGGACCGCCAGCTGCTGCCTTGCTGCGTGTCCTCAGTACCCTGGCTGCCCATCTCTGCCCCTCCTACCAGTCTGGATTAATGTTTATTGCTTAACTCCTCGGTTGTCTGACTTCCATACAGTTTGATTTGCTGACAGTTCTGGTTGTTTTTTGTTTTTAAATTTGTTATCCTTCTTTTGGTCGTGCGAGGAGGCAAAGTGTATCTACCTGTGCCTCCATCTTGACTGGAATTAGCTCTCACTATTTCTAATTCCTCCTATAAAGTAGCTGAATTCACATTTAAATTTGAGTATGGAGTGACTCCTTTATGATAAGACTTGACCTAATTCAAGTGGAATTGGGGAGATTTCCAGACAGCTTATCTTTCTACCATGAAAAGATGTATTTGACCTCCTGCTCCATGATGTTAAGAGCTTTGGGTACACAGTGAAATGATTTTTGTTCCCTGACCACTAAGTATTTGTAATCTAGGTAGATTTAAAAGTAGATATTTGTAATAGGACATGGTAAGTGCTGTGACAGATATACGAGGTCTGTCTGGAAAAAGTCCAGCCATTGTTAATATAATGAGAGTGGTTTGCACAACACTGATGTAACCTGACAACCAAGGAGGGTGGACTGGAATGCACATGTGTAAACAATGACAGCTTCACTGTACTAGTCAGTGGGGGTAGGAGGCACCATTGAGTGAGCATGTGTACTGTGTGGCCATTGCATTCAAAATGACTGAGCCAGTAGAGGAACAAATCTGCATCAATTTTGCTTTAAACTTGAAAATTCCTACCCTGGAATCTATTCAAGTGATTCAGAAGGCCACAGGTATGGGCAAGTGGTGATTGGCAGATTCATCACAACAATGTGCACACTCATACATCACATCTCATGCAGAGTTTTTTTGGCGAAACCAAATCACTCTGGTGACTCTGCCCCCGTGGAGCCCAGACTTGGAGTCCTATGAATTCTGGCTTTTCCCAAAACTACAGTCACCTTTGAAAGTGAAGAGATTTCAGACCATCGATGAGATTCAGGAAAATACAATGGGGCAGCTGATGGTGTTTGGGAGAACTGTGTGAGGTCCCAAGGTACCTACTTTCAAGGGGAGTGAGGTGTCGTCCTATGTACAATGTTTCTTGTATCTTGTATCTTCTTCAATAAATGTCTCTATTTTTCATATTACATGGCTGGATACCTTCTAGACAGGCATTCTATTATCCAGAAGACTGTAAACTGAGTACTTACATGTCCTGAATACATACCAATATTTCTGAGGAGACATCTTAATAATCTCTAATGTTCAGAGAAGTCTTCTTGGTAAAGGCGACACCTGATTAGGCTGAACGAATAAGGTTTTACTTATGCAGGGGATGAAAGGAATGAGAATTTTTGTCAGAGAAATTGCTAAGTGTGTCAGGGTAAGTGGATACTAAGTTTGATGTTGCTGAAGCATAAAATGAATGGCAGGGTTTCTTAGGAGGAAGGGTTCAATTCAAGGAGCGCTGTACATGCTCTGTGAATTTGTATACTAGTCCAGTGACCGTAGTACCATCATTAGTATTAATATCACTAGTAACTACCATTTGTTAAGCACTTACTAAGTGCCAGAAACTGTATTAAATGCTTTATAATTGTTATCTCATTTAATCATCTGGGACATTCACAAGTGAAAACATGGTGGCAGAGAAGTTGAGTAACTTGTTCAAGGATATGTTTAATGAGTACAGAGAGTGGATTCTAAAGTGCAGAGAGTTTCTGACTCTCAATCTCTTTTTTTGCATTCTTGTAATATTATTTTTGAATTTTTCATCTTTATTATACTTTTTTCCATAACCATTTAGTCCCCTTATGCCCCCCTTGCCCAGCAATTACCACAGTTGTCCATGTCCATGAGTCCTTTTTCCTTTTTGCTCAATCCCTCCACCCCCTCCCCCACTAGCTGTCATCTGCTCTCCATCTATGAGTCTATGTGTTTTGCTTGTTAGTTCAGTTCATTAGATTCCACATATGAGTGAAATCATATGGTATTTGTCTTTCTCTGAATGGGTTATTTCACTTAGCATAATGTTTGCCCATCCATACTGTTGCAAACGGTAAAATTTTCTTCTTTTATACAGCCAAGTAGAATTCCATTGGGTAAATGTCCCATTGTTGTTTTACCCACTCATTTATTGATGGACACTTGGGCTGCTTCCATATCTTTGTGAGTGTAAATGATGCTGCAGTGAACATAGGGGTGCTTATGATTTTTTGAATTAGTGTTTTGGATTCCTTTGGATATATTCCTAGAAATGGGATTGCAGGGTCAAAAGGCAAATTGATTTTTAATTTTTGAGGTACCTCCATACTGCTTTCCGCAGTAACCGCACCAGTCTTCATTCCCTCCAACGGTGCAAAAGGGTTCCCCTTTCTCCACATCCTTGCCAGCACTTGTTGTTTTTTGATTTATTGATTATAGCCATTCTGACAAGTGTGAGATCTCACTGTGGTTTTTATTTGTATTTCTCTGATAATTAGTGACATTGAGCATATTTTCATATGTCTGTTGGCCATCCATATATCCTCTTTGGAGAAGCATCTATTCGGGTCCTTTGGTCGTTTTTTAAATTGGATTGTTTGTTTTTTTGATGTTGAGTTTTATAAGTTCTTTGTAAATTTTGGATATTAACCCCTTATCAGATGTATCAGTGAATATGTTCTCCCATTCTTTGGGTTGTTTTTATATTGTTGACAATTTCCTTTGCTGTGCCAAAGCTTTTTAGTTTGATGTAGTCCCATTTGTTTATTTTTTCTTTTGTTTCTCTTGCCTGGGGAGATACATTTGCTAAAAAATTTCTATGAGCAACGTCCGAGATTTTACTGCCAATGTTTTCTTGTAGGATTTTTTATTGTTTTGGGTCTAACATTTAAGTCTTTGATCCATTTTGAATTTATTCTTGTGTGGCATAAGAAGGTGGTCTAGTTTAATTTTTCTGCACATATCTGTCCAATTTTCCCAACACCATTTATCGAATAAACTGTCTTTAGCCTATTAAATATGCTTGCTTCCTCTGATGAATATTAATTGACTACAAAGGTGTGGGTTTATTTCTGGGCTATCCTGTTCTGTTGATCTCTGTTGCTGTTTTTATGTCATTACCAACCTGTTTTGATTACTATGGCCTTGTAGTATAGTTTAGTATTAGGTAGTGTGATTCCTCCAACTTTGTTCTTCTTTTTCAGGATCGCTGTTGTTATGTGGGGCCTTTTGTGGTTCCATGTAAATGTTTGAAATATTTCCCGGCTGGTGTAGCTCAGTGGATTGAGTGCGGGCTGGGAACCAGAGGGTCCCGGTTCGATTCCCAGTTGGGGCACATGCCTGGGTTGCGGGCCAGGTCCCCAGTGAGGGCCATGTGAGAGGCAACCGTACATTGCTCTTTCTCTCTCCCTTCTCCTCTCTCTGAAAATAAATAAATACAATCTTTAAAAAAAAAAAGAAATATTTGTTCTAGTTCTGTGAAATGCGTCAGTGGAATCTTGATAGGAATTGTGTCGAATCTATAGATAGCTTTGGGTAGTATGGATATTTTAATGATGTTAATTTGTCCTATTCATGAACACTTATTTGTATCTTCTTCAATTTCTTTCTCTAGTGTCTTATAATTTTCCGAGTGCAGGTCTTTGACAGCTTTGGTTAGGTTTATTCCTAGTTTGCATTTTATTCTTTTTGAAGCAATTGTGAATGGGATTGTTTTCTTAATTTCTCTTTATGTTAGTTCATTATTAGCATATAAAAATGCAACTGATTTCTGAATATTAATTTAGTACCCTGCTATTTCACTGAATTCATTGATCAATTCTAGTAGTTTCTTGGGGAATCTTTAGTGTTCTCTATGTACAATATTATGTCATTTACAAACAAAGACAGTTTAACTTCTTCCTTTCCAGTTTGGATGCCTTTTATTTCTTCTTTTTGTCTGATGTCTGTGGTTAGGACTTCCAGGACTATGTTGAATAAGAGAGATAAAAGCAGACATTCCTGTCTTGTTCCTAGTCTTAAGGGGGACACTTGTAATTTTTGCCCATTGAGTATATGCTGGCAGTGGGTTTGTCATATATGGTCTTTATTATGTTGAGGTATGTTCCTTCTATTCCCACTTTGCTGAGAGTTTTTTTTTATCATAAATGGGTGCTGGATTTTATCAAATGCTTTTTCTGCATGTATGGGTGATGATGTGGTTTTTGTCCTTTATTTTGTTTATGTGGTGAATCACATTTATTGATTTGTGATTGTTGTACCATCCTTGCATTCCTGGAACAAGTACCACTTGATCATGGTGTATGATCTTTTTGATGCATTGCTGTGTTCAGTTTGCTAATATTTGGTGAGGATTTAAACATCTATGTTCCTCAGGATATTGTCCTCTCTATTTTATGTGTTTGTAGTGTCTTTATCTGGTTTGGGAATTAGAATAATGCTGATCTTATAAAATGAGTTTGGGAGCCTTCCTCCTCTTGAATTTTTTGACGTAGTTTGAGAAGAAGTGTTAGTTCTCAGAATGTTTGATAAAATTCCCCTGTGAAGCCATCTGGTCCAGGGCTTTTGTTTGATGGAAGTTTTTTGATTACTGCTTCAATTTCATTTGGTGTAGTCTGTCTATTGAGATTCTCTGATTCTTTCTGATATAGTTTTGGAAGATTGTATGTTTCTAGGATTTTACCCATTTTTTCCAGATTGTCCAGTTTGTTGGCATATAATTGTTCATAGTATTTTCTTACACTCCTTTGTATTTATTTGGTGTCGGTTGTTATTTTTTCTCTTTCATTTCTAATTTTAGTTTATTGGGTCCTTTCTCTTTTTTTCTTGATGAGTCTGATTAAAGGTTTGTCAATCCTTTATATCTTTTCAAAGAACCAGCTCTTGGATTCATTGCTCTTTTGTATCAATTTTTTCGACTCTATTTTGTTTATTTCTGCTGTGATCTTAAATATTCCTCCCTTCTACTCTCATTGGACTTTGTTTGTTGTTCCTTTTCAGATTCATTTAAGTGTGAAGTTAGATTGTTTATTTGAGCTTTTTCTTGAGATAGGCCTATAATGCTATGAATTTCACTCTTAGGATTGTTTTCCGTGTCCCACAGATTTTGGATTGTTGTGTTCTCATTTTCATTTGTTTCAAGGTATCTTTTTGATTTTGTCCTTGGTCTTGCTGTTGACCCATTCATTGTTTAATAACATGTTATATAGCATCTATGTTTTTGTGTGTTTTTTCAGTGTTCTTCTTGTGATTGATTTCTGGTTTCATGGCATTGTGGTCTGAGAAAATGTTTGATATGATTTCAATCTCCTTAAATTTATTGAGACTTGTTTTGTATCCAAGCTTGTGGTCTATCCTAGAAAATATTCCGTATGCACTTGAAAAGTATATATATTCTGCTGCTTTGGGGTGAGATGTTCTGAAGATATCAATTAAATCCATGTGATTTGCTGTGTCATTTAAGACTGCTGTCTCCTTGTTGATTTTCTGCCTGGAAGACCTATCCGTTGAAGCCAATGGGGTGTTAAAATCCCCAACTATGACTGTATCTCTGTTGATCTCTCCTTTTATGTCCGTCAAGATTTGCTTTACTTATTTAGGTGCTCCTATGTTGGGTGTGTAAATGTTTACTAGGGTATATCATCTTGTTGAATTGTTCCCTTTATCATTATGCAGTGTCTTTCTTGTCTCTTACTATAGTCTTGGATTTAAAGTCTGTTTTGTCAAATTAAGTACTGTTACCTTAGCTTTTTTTTTTTTCCATTTGCAAGAAATATCTTTTTTCCATCTCTTTACTTTCAGTCTGCATGTATCTTTAGATCTGAGATGGGTCTCTTGGAGGCAGCATATATATGGGTCTTGTTTTCTTATCCATTCAACTACCCTCTCTCTTTTGGTTGAAGTATTTAAGTCATTTACATTTAAGATGATTATTGGTAGATATGTATGTAGTGCCATTATATTGTTAGACTGTGTTCCTCTGTTTTATTTAATACTATTGTTCAAGTACAGTTTTCTGCCTTTTCCCCTGACCCCAGCTCAACTTTCCAGCCCTCCCCACCTCCATCCCATTTCCATCGCCCCCTGTTATTGTTCATCTGTCCTTTATAATTGATCCTGCAAACCCTTCACACTTTTCCCCTGAAATTCCCTCCCCTTCCCCTCTGGTCACTGTCAGCCTGTTCTCAATTTCAGTATCTTTGGTTATATTTTGCTTGTTTATTTGTTTTGTTGATTAGGTTCCCATTACGGGTAAGATCATATGGTATTTGTCTTTTACCACCTGGCTTATTTCGCTTAGCATAATGCTCTCCAGTTCCATCCATGCTGTCACAAAGAAAGCTCCTTCTTTCTTTCTGCTGCATAGAATTCCATTGTGTAAATGTACCATAGTTTTTTGATCCATTCATTTACTGCTGCTTCCAGCACTTGGCTATTGTAAATTGTGATGCTATGAACATTGGGGTGCATAGATCCTTTTGGATTGGTGTTTCAGGGTTCTTAGGATATAACTCCAGCAGTGGAATTGCTGGGTCACATGGCAGTTCCATTTTTAGTTTTCTGAGGAAATTCCATACTGTTTTCCATAGTGGTTTCACCAGTCTGCAATCCCACCAACAGTGCACTGGGGTTCCCTTTTCTCCTCAATGTCTCCAACACTTGTTGTTTGTTCATTGTTTATGATGGCCATTCTGACTGGTGTGAGGTGGTATCTCATTGTAGTTTTAATTTGCATCTCTCTGATGATTGGTGATGCTGAGCATCTTTTCATATGTCTCTGGGCCCTCTGTATGTCCTTCTCTGTCTGTTCAAGTCCTTTGCCTTTTTTTAAATTGGGTTACTTGTCTTCTTAGAGTGGAGTCATGTGAGTTCTTTATATATTTTGGAGATTAAACCCTTGTCTGAGGTACCACTGGCAAATATGTTTTCCCATGCAGTTGGTTCTCTTTTTATTTTGATGCACTGTTTTCTTTAGCCATGCAGACACTTTTTATTTTGATGAAGTCCCATTCGTTTATTCTTTCCTTTATGTCCCTTGCTGTAGGGGACATATCAGTGAAAATACTGCTGCATGAAATATCTGAGATTTTCCTGCCTATGTTCTCCTCTAGGACTTTAATGATGCCACAACTTATATTTAAATCTGTTATCTACCTTGAATTTATTTTTGTGTATGGTGTAAGTTGGTGCTTGAGTTTCATTTCTTTGCATGTAGCTGTCCAGCTCCCCCAGCACCATTTGTTGAAGAGGCTATTTTTACTCCATTTTATGCTGCTGCCTCCTTTGTCAAAAATTAATTGCCTGTAGAGACTTGGGTTTATTTCTGGGTTCTCTGTTCTGTTTCATTGGTCTATGTGCCTGTTTTTATGCTAGTACAAGGATGTTTTGATTACAGCAGCCTTGTAATACATTTTGATATCAGGTATTGTGATTCCTCCTACTTTGTTCTTCTTTCTCAAAATTGCTGCAGCTATTCAGAGTCATTTATGATTCCATATAAATTTTTGAAGTGTTCTATATCTGTGAAATATGCCACTGGTACTTAATAGGTATTGCATTGAATCTCTAAATTGCTTTGGGGAGTATGGACATTTCGATGATGTTAATTCTTCCGATCCATGAACACGGTATATGTTTCCATTTGTTTGTGCCTTCCTTGATTTCTTTCTTCAGTGTTGGGTAATTTTGCGAGTATAGGTCTTTTACCTCCTTGGTTAGGTTTATTCCTAGGTATTTTATTTTTCTTGTTGCTATATCAAATGGGATTTGTTCCTGATTTCTGCTTCTGATGTTTCATTGTTGGTATACAAAAATGCCTTTGATTTCTGGATATTGACTTTGTGTCCTGCTGTTTTGTCAAATTCATTTATTAGGTTGAGCAGTTTTTTGGCGGAGTCTATAGGATTTTCTATGTACACTATCATGTCTTCTGCAAACAATGACAGTTTTTTTCCTCTTTTCTAATTTGGATGCCTTTTATTTCCTTTTCTTGTCTGATTGCTGTGGCTAAAACTTCCAATACGATGTTGACTAGAAATGGTGAAAGGGGACAACCTTGTCTTATTCCTGATCTTAGTGGGAAAGCTTTTAGTTTTTACCCATTGAGTATGATGTTGGCCGTAGGTCTCTCATATATGACCTTTATTATGTTGAGGAATGCTCCCTCTATTCCCACTTTGCTGAGTGTTTTTATCATAAATGGGTGCTGTACCTTATCGAATGCTTTTTCTGCATGTATTGATAGGATCATGTGATTTTTGTCTTTGCTTTTGTTTATGTGATGTATTACATTTATTGATTTGCAAATATTGTACCATCCTTGCATCCCTGGGATGAATCCCACTTGGTCATGGTGTATGATCTTTTTAATGGATTGCTGCATGCAGTTTGCCAATATTTTGTTGAGGATTTTAGTGTCTATATTCATCGGCGATATTGGCCTGAAGGTTTCTTTCTTTTTTGTGTCTTTATCTGGTTTTGGGATTAGGATGATGCTGGCTTCGTAAAAAGAGTTTGGGAGTCTTCCATCATTTTGGATTTTTTGGAATAGTCTGTGAAGAATAGTCTGTGAAGCATCCTTAAATGCTTTGTAGAATTCTCCTGTGAAATCATCTGGTCCAAGGCTTTTGTGTGATGGGAATCTTTTGATTACTGCTTCAATTTTGCCTTCTGTTATTGGTCTGTTCAGGCTTTCTGCTTCTTCTTCATTGAGTTTTGGAAGATTATATTTTTCTAGAAATTTGTCCATTTCACCTAGGTTTTCAAGTTTCTTGGCATACAGTTCTTCGTAGTAGTTTCTTACAATCCTTTGTATTTCTGTGGCATCAGTTGTAATCTCTCTTCTTTTATTTCTGATTGTGTTTATTTGGGTCCTCTCTCTTTTTTTCTTGATGAGTCTGCTTAAAGGCTTGTCAATTTTGTTTATGTTTTCAAAGAACCAGCTCCTGGATTCATTGATCCTTAGAATTGTGCTTTTAGTCTCTATGTTGTTTAAATCTTCTCTGATCTTGGTTATTTCCTTCCTTCTACTTGCGCTGGGCTGTCTTTGTTGTTGTTCCTCAAGTTCTTGTAGGCATAGGGTTAGGTTGTTTGAAATGTTTCTATTTTTTTTAGATAGGCCTATATTGCTATGAACTTCCCTCTCAGGACTGCCTTCACTGGGTCCCATAAGTTTTGGGTTGCTGTGAGTTCATTTTCATTTGTTTCCAGAAACTTTTTGATTTCTTCCCTAATCTTATTCTTGACCCATTCATTGTTTAATAGCATGCTATTCAATCTCCATGATTTTGAGTGTTTTGGGTTTTTTTCCTTGGGGTTGGTTTCTAGCTTCAGTCCCTTGTGGTCGGAGAAAATACTTGATATGATTTCACTTTTCTTGAATTTGTTGAGGCTTGTTTTGTGTCTTATCATGTAGTCTGTCTTTGAAAATGTTCTGTGTGCATTTGAAAAGAATGTGTATTTAGCTTCTTTGGTATGAAAGGCTCTCTCTATATATATCAGTTAAGTCCATTTCATCTAGGGCATTGTTCAGTGCCACAATATCTTTGTTGATATTTTGTTTGGAAGATCTGTCCATTTTTGACATTTGGGTGTTAAAATCCCCTGCTGTAGTTGTGTTTCTATCAATATTTTTCTTGAAGTCCTCCAAGATTTTCTTTATATATTTGGGTGCTCCTATGTTGAGTGCATATATATTTACAATGTTTATATCTTCTTGGTGTATTCTTCCCTTGAGTATTATGAAGTGACCTTCTGGGTCTCTCTTTATGGCCCTTTTTTTGAAGTTTATTTTGTCTGATATGAGTATTGCTACCCTGGCTTTTTTTCCTGTCCATTTGCTTGAGAAATTTGTTTCTAGCCCTTCACTTTCAGTCTGTGTAGGTCTTTTGTCCTGAGGTGGGTCTCTTGTAGGCAGCATATGTGTGGGTCATGCTTTCTTATCCATTCAGCTATTCTATGTCTTTTGATTGGAGCATTTAATCCATTTATATTTAAGGTTATTATCGATAGGTACTTATTCATTGCCATATTTTCATACCTGTGTTCCTCTCTCTCTCTCTTTTCCTTCCTTTCCTTAAAGCAGTCCCTTTAGCATCTCTTGCAGAGCTGGTTTGCTGGAGGTGTATTCTTTTAGACTTCTTTTGTCTGGGAAGCTCCTTATTTGGCCTTCTATCTTGTTTGAGAGCCTTGCTGGGTAAAGTAGCCTGATTGCAGGCCTCTGGTTCTCATTACTTGAAATATTTCTTTCATTCTCTTCTTGCTTGGAGCGTTTCCATTGAGAAGTCAGCTGTTAATGTTATTGGGGCTCCCTTGTATGTTACTTCCTGTTTCTCCCTTGCTGCCTTTAAGATTCTCTCTTTGTCTTGGAATTTGCCATTTTAATTATGATATGTCTTGAAGTGGGCCTCTTTGGGTTCCTCTTGATTGGAACTCTGTGTTTCCTGGATTTGTGTGACTTCTTCTTTCATCAAATTAGGGAAGTTTTCCATCATTACTTTTTCAAGCAGTTTTTCTATCCCTTGCTCTTCTTCTCCTCCTTCTGGTATCCCTATTATATGGATATCATTACATTTCATGTTGTCCTGCATTTCCTTTAATCCATCTTCATTCTTTCTGAGTCTCTTTTCTCTTTCTTTTTCTTTCTGGGCATTTTTTTCTACCTTGTTCTCGAGCTCACTGACCTGATCCTCTGCTTCATTGAGCCTGCTTTTGATTCCTTCTATTGTATTCTTCAGTTCAGATATTGTATTCTTCATTTCTTCTTGGCCCTTGTTGATAGTTTATATTTCCTTTTTCATGCTGATGTAGTTTGCAGTGAGTTCATTGTAGTTGCCTTGTAGTTTCTGGTAATTCTCTGTGAGCTCATTGAGCTTCCTGATAACCATTGCTTTGAACTCAATATCTGATAGTTGCCTTGCCTCTGTTTTATTTAATATTCTTTCTGAGGCTTCCTCCTTTCCTTTCATTTGGGGATTGTTTCTTTGTCTTCCCATTGTTTGTGAGACTCTTCTTGTTAGTCTTTGCTTCTTAAATTGATCTGTTCTGACTCCCTGGGTTTATGATATGAACTTCTATGGTAGAATACCTGTGAGATTCAGTGGTGCAGTCTCCTTAATCTCCTGAGCTCGATGGTCTTGGGCTGTCATTTATGTTGGCTCTCTGTATGTCTTTGGGTTTTGATTGTTGTTGGGTTTTTCTTTGGTGGATCCATTCCTCCAGCTGGTTAACTGAAGGTCACTCCGTCCACCACGTCTTGTGTTCTTTTGTGCAGGTGTGGACAGGTTGTGTTGAAGCTGATTCTTCTGTGTGAATGAGGTTTTGATGCTTCTCTCTCCCTGTTATTCAGTTGTTTGTTGTGGGTAATTTCTCCACCATTTAGTTGTATTTCTGGGTCAGTCTCGAATTCAGGTTAGTGTGGCTTCCACTCCCTCCCTCACCTTCTCCTGTTGTTATCTGTTGGTGGATCCTTTGTTGGAGGGTTTCCTCTTCCAGCAGGTGTGATGGTGTTCACCGCTCCCACCTTGCAAGTTCTCTGGAGTAGCAAAGTGAAATTTGTCTCACTGTATCTGTTGTTGGGATGACCACTGTTTAGGTATAAGTCAGCTCCAGGTTTTATTGTCTCACCTTCTGATCTTTCAGTGTGCTCTATAATTTTTGGTCTCCAATCTTCATATATGCTGGAATACCACTGGCTGTTACTTCTGTTGCTCAGAAGATCAGCTAGGTGTTTCACCGTACACAGGGGGAAGGGGACTCCGCTCCCACCTATCTCACCACCATCTTCCTCCTCCTCTGTCTTTTTCTTCTTTCTCTTTTTTTTCTTCTTAAAGCAAGGCCTTTAATGTATGTGGCAGTATTGAATTGGTGTAAACAGACTCCTTTAGCTTTTTCTTGTCTGGGTAACTCCTTATTTCTCCTTTGATTTTAAATGATAGACTTGCCGGATAAAGCAGCCTTGGTTATAGATACTTGCTTTTCATCACCTTGAATATTTCATGCCATTCCCTTCTGGCCTGAAATGTTTCTGATGAGTAATCAAATGACAGTCTAATTGGTGCTCCCTTGTAGGTACTAGCTTTTTTCTTGCAGCTGTTAGGATTTTCTCCTAATATTTAAGCCTTGTCATTTTAATTATGATGTGTCTTGGTGTAGGCCTGTTTGGGTCTAACTTGTTTGGGACTTTCTAAGCTTCCTGGAGTTCTGCAACTCTTTCCTTCATCAGATTAGGGAAGTTTTCGGTTATTGTTTCTTCAAAGAAATTCTCAATCCCTTGTTCACATCCTTCTTCTGGTATTCCCATGATGTGGATATTGTTACACTTCATGTTGTCCAAGGTGTTTATTACTGTCTCCTCATTTTTTTCATTGTTTTTTTTATTTTTGTTGCTCTGATTGTTTATTTTCTACCTTGTCTTCCAAGACACTGATTTGATTCTCTGCTTCATCTAGTCTACTGTTTATTCCTTGCATTGTATTATTTGTCCAGAAATTGCATTCTCTATTTCTTGCTGACCCTTTCTTCATACTGTTGTGTATCCTTAGAGTCATTACTCTAAACTTTGTTAAATTGCTTACTTCCATTTCATCTAGTTCTGGAAAATTCTCTTGTTCTTTTATTTGAGGTCTATTTCTTTGTCTTCCCATTTTAGCTGCTCCTCTGTGTGTTCCACCTTAGATGCTAAATTAATCAGCCCCTAAAAACTGATTAGTTATTAATTGAATCAATATGTAATCATTAGTCAGGCCTAAGCACCAGAGAGTGGCACAGAGTAATTCCTACCAGCGGGGCAGTTGCTTTCCCTCAGGCTGATGCCGTTCAGAGAGGAGTGCTCTGCCTGAGAGAGATAGCTCCCCCAGTATGAGGGATAACTCAGCACAGGGGTCCTGGTGGCTGTTCCCTCAGTTCTCTTCCCCAGAGCCACCCCAGACTCTTCTCAGGCATCTCTATTCCACTCTGCCCTCCCTTTGCCGGCACCCAGGGTAAGTGGCTGCAAAAAAAACTGTGCTTTAGCCCTTTAAAAGGCATTCTGCATCTCCAGCAGTCTCTCCTTGGCTAACAGAACCCCTGCTGCTTTTTTCGTAGCTAAATGTTATCTGGATTCCTTTCTGGCTCTGGTGCTGTAGGCTGGGGAGCCCAACTTGGGGTTTAGACCCCACATTTCTCAGGGAGAACACCCCCAGCTGCTGAAATATCTCTCTGGCACTTCAGCTGCTGTCCGTGGGAGCCCAGCCAGCCCTCTTGCGTCTTGTCCACACTCCGTACCAGTCATGTTGTAGTACAGTGTTTTCTCATGTCTGTCTGTGGTTATAAGGCTTCTCTCCAGCTAGTGTTCAGTTTGTTATTCAAGATTATCTTTCTACAATTTAGTAGTAATTCCAGGTTGGTCCTAGGAGGAAGTTAGTGTAGCTTTCACTTTACTCCTCTGCCATCTTGGATCTTCCAGAACCTTTTAATTGGAGCTTCTTTAAAAAAAAGATGTGAAGTAAAGGAGTGGCATGGTTATATCTTCATTTTTGATTGATTACTCTGCAAGCTGAGTGGAGATAGAATTGAGTGGGACAAAATGGGAGACAGGAAGATAGTTGAGAAGCTGTTGAGGTAGTTTGGGAGAGATATTTGAAACCTGAAGTAGAATACAAGTTATTGGATAGGCATAGGAGAGTTGAATTAGAAGAATATTTAGGAGGTGAAATTAGAAGATCTAACTAATTGAATAGATAGGGTGGGATCAGGGTAAGGAAGGAGTCAAGGAAGACTTACATGTTTTTAGCATGGGTTACTGTGTAGTGATACTGCATATTAAAATAAAGGACACTAGAGGAAGGTATACATTAAGTGAAGATTAGTTTGGAGTTGAGTATGTTGATTTGAGGTGCCAGTGGGGACATGGCAGTGGAATCATATTGCAGGCCTATGAATCTGAAATTCAGAGGAGAGGTCTGGCCTAGTGATAGATTTGGAAGTTAGTAGGTGGTAGTTGAAACCAGGAGGATAGAGAATATTCTTAGGAAATGATAGCCTAGGGAAATATTCTCAGGAAATGATAGCCTAGGGAAACTCAACTCTTAAATGTGAAAGAGTAGACAGGTAGAGGTAAAGGGAGAACCAGGAAAGGAGAGTGTCACAGAGGATAGGGGAGTAGAGTTTCAAGAAGGGCATGTGCAAGAGTGTCACATGGTACGGAGAGATCCAAGAAAGTAAGGATGGAAAAGTAGATCTTGGGTATTCCAATTATTATGTGTGAAGCACAAGGTTGAAGAAATGACTCGAAGCTCTGTCTGCCCTCAACCTTGGGGAAGCTGGTTTATACTCAGTCCAACAAACTGAAAATCCTTGAACACTTCGGGGAGTGTAGACTCAATTTCTGAGAGTTGGGGGTTAGCTGCTTCCTCTGTAGTGTCCTACTGCGTCTTTCTATTCCCAAATGGACTATAATTTGCAGACATATATATATTGATGCAGTATACATGTCTGGAAATCATCACCAAAGTGCATCATCCTAAATAATATTTTGGTTTAAAAACTAAAAAGAACAAAAAGAAAAAGTGATGGGAGAGATTGGGGGGATGGGGAACCCCGGGAAGGAAAATGATAGTTATGGAACAGCAGTTAAGTATCAGGCTTTGTACCATGTTATTTTCTGTGTTTTATTGTATCTTATTTTATCTCATCATTATAGCAACTCTTTTGAGGGTGGTGTTATCCCCATTTTCTGAATAGGAAATTCAAATTCTATAGCCTCATCTTTCCTTATCCCAAGTTCTACCACTGACGTCTGTGACCTTGGACCTCAATTTCCTTACCTGTAAAAGGCCATGGTTGTGATCCTTAAGTCTTTTCTGGCTCTAGGGTTCTAGGAATCTGTGACTGTTTACTAATAGCATTGCTTTTTGGCCATGAAAAGAGACTATTCAGGACTTTCCCCTGCCCCCAGTGAATTAATAACTTAATAGTAACACTGTCAGGTTGTCCAGGCTAAATAATTTATTTTCCCATCACAGAGTGGGTACCTGTTATGTATGTGGGCTTAGAAGGCTACTGTAAAATAAATCAAATAAATAGGCTTGGTGACAGGCTCTCCATCAATTGTTACTAGCCCTGGGCACATGGACAAATAGCTACCTGCAAGATTGCGTGATGATTTTAAAGTGTGTTATGGGTTAAGTGCTAAGTATTTTTATTAATTTAGGAAGTACTTTGCATGTGGCCTTTAAAAATTACATTATTATATTACATGATAATTATATTATATTACATGATAATTATATTACATTATCATAAATCTTGATTAAGGTAACAAAACGTATTTACAATGACCAACTTCACAGCTGTGATGAAATATTTTATAGTGTGTATAATTAGCCACTAGATAATGGTGATTCTCTGAAAAATGAGAGTTGGGAAATGAAATAGAAGCTGTAAAAGCATATTTAGTTGTGAAAATTAATTTCAAGGAACAGTTATTATATGCCTAGTGAGTACTTAATAATTGAGGAAGAGGAGGGGAAAAGGAAATTAAGAGGCTTTCAAACCTTCTTAAATCCATTTTGGAAAAGGTTAGGATAAAAATATAATGCTAATGTGAATTTCAAATGCATGCTTTACAATAATGATATACAAAGGAACAAAATTAGTAACTACTAGGTTAACACTAGATGAAATACTCTCCCATTTTGGAGCCACTGTGTTCTAGACACACTGATCCTGGCAAGGAGAGGTTCTCAATGAATATAATCTCCACTCAAAGGGCATTTTGAAAATTTATGGGGGAATTTTTGTTTTCTAATTTGTGTGGTTGAGATATATATTATTATTAATTATTTTCTTTTGTTTTTCCCTTAAAGCCAATGTATTTTTAAAAAATACTTAGGTTTTTAAACCTAAATCTATTCAGTAGGTTCTAAATCTATTAATTTTATTTCCAAATAGTAAGATATTTGTAATGATATTTGTTATAAAAAGTGTGAGCTTTGAGTATGATAGGGTTGATGTCCATTGTATTAGTTTTGTACATTAATTATGTTGTATTAGTTTTCACATTAGTTAATGTGGAACAATGTACCACTAACTTATAGCTTAAAACAATAGTCATGTATTATCTCACAGTTTTTGTAGGTATAGTCATGGTATAGCTGTATGGTTTGCTGAGGGTCTCACCAGGCTGAAATCAAGGTGTCTGTATGGGTTTTGATCTCATCTGATGCTCGAGGTCCTCCACCAAGCTCATTGGTGGTTGGTAGAATTCTATTCCTTGTGGTGACATATGACTGAGGTCCTCTATTTCTTGCTAGCTGTCAGCCGGGGGTCACTCTTAGCTCCTACAGGTCATCTCAGATTCTAACCACGTGGCCCTCTCACAACATGGTAACTTACTCAAAGCCAATACAGAAATCTCTTCGATCAGCTATATAAGGTAGCCTAATCATATGAGCGACTATTTCATATTCACAGGTACTGCCCACGCTAAAGAGGAGGGGATTATACAGGACATCTATACCTGAGGTGGAAATCATGGGGCCATCTCGGAATTCTGCCCATTACAGCCACTAGTATCAAATCTTCATACCCATGTCATTTATGTATGTCAGTAGATTTCATTTATTTGAAACAGGCCTCCCTAACTAGCTACTTTAAGCACTCATACAGGTATCAAGTACCTGTTGTGTGCCAGGGCGTTTTCCAGGCACTGAGATGAACAGAGCAGAGTCCTTGCTCTCATAGAGATTATTTCTGGTAATAAGTTCAGTGAAGAAAATAAAGTGGAGTAGAGGATTAGAAGGGGGTGAGGCAGGAGTTCTTTTAGGTAGGAGAGTCAGGGAGCAGACACTTGAAGGGTGAGTAGCCAGTACTGTGGACTCTGGGAACAAAACGTTCTGGCAGAGGGAAGGCAATTATTGGACCCTGAGTTCAGGGATAAGCTTGTCTGTGTTTAAGGAATAGCAAGGCCGGTGTGACTGGAACAGAATGTGCAGGAGAGGATGAGTTCCAGCAGGTGATTGGGTGACAGCTCATGCAGAGCCCTGTTGGCCTTGGTAAAGGGTATGATTTTTACTTAAAGTGAGACAGAAAAGCATTGGAGTGTTTTAAATGGTGGAGTGACCAATCTGATTTACAGTTTCAAAAGATTTGCATTGAGAAATGGCCTCTAAGGTGGGGGAAATGTATAAATACAAAGAGGTGTACTCTATGAAGGAAATGAATACAGCAGTCATGAGTGCAGATGACAGGGTCCCTGCCTAGACTGAGGTCAAGGAAGGCTGCCTGAGGACACCTGGGGGATGGAAGGTGAAAAGAGGGAGGGTGGTCCCAGCAAGGGAAACAACTTATGCCAAGGCTGAGTGGCATTAGGGAGCTTGTCAAGTGCCAGGGAATGGTAAGGAAAATGACTGTGGAGTCAGGAGCCAGACTCCTCAATCCTTGAAGGCCCAGTGAAATGTTTTTCCTATTGTTCTTTTATGTTAAGAGCCTTGGAAAATCACTAAAGGGTTTTAGTGATGGTGGGAATTGTTGAGGGAGGAGTAGAGGGAAACTGTTCATAATCAGTTTTATAATTTGACAGATTCAGGCTGAATATTATGTGGACAGCAGTTTGGAGTGGAACCAGGGAGCTCAATTAGGAGCTAAGGTATGGTCCAAGTGAGAGACAATGGTGGTATAGATTAGAATGGTAGCATAGAAGTTGCCAAGAAGTAAATGGATTGGAGAGCTCATTTAGGAGGTAAAATAAAAAACAAAACAAAACTTGCTGATGGATTAGGTATGGAAAGAGAGGTCGAGGGAGGTGTCATTCTGGTTTCCATAACTGGATTCACTGAGCCGGGGCACATTGCGTGAGGACAGGCTTTTAGTGGGAGAGAGAATGTAGAGTATGAAGTGAGTTTTGAAATGCCTTTGAAGTAACCAAGTCGAGATGTAAAGTAAGCAGTGAGATGTAGGAATCTGGAATTAAGTGAAGTCTGTTAATATCTATATGGCCTTTTGGTTAATTTTGAGACTTAATAATGCCAGACACTATATTACATTCTGGCAATAGAAAGATGAGTAAGATGTTCATTCAGTATTTGTTAATTATCTACAGTCACTGTGTCATGGTTATTTTCCTTTGGGAGCTTACTTACCAAAAAGACAAGTCAGTAACGGAATCAAGTACAGTATAATGGGGGCAGTGATAGAGGGACACAGAAGCTGATTCCAGAGCATATAAAAGGGTGTCTGACATAGGTTGGCAACATCAGTGAAGGCTCCTGCTGAAGGGCATGGAGCCTATTCTGAGCCTTGGAAAAGGAGGCAGAGTTAGCCAGACAGGGGAATATAAGGAGTTCTAGTAGTAAAAACTGTGCTTATATGAGAAAGGCCAGTGACGTCTCAGAAAAGCCAACAACTCTAAATCCCTGGTTTTCGCTATAGACTAAACAAGGGGGAAAGTGATGTCTGTCCTTAAGCTGGATGTTTTATGGTGGTGGTGGTGGTACTCTGTAGCTGTTCTTGCTCTGCAACCCTTTTGGAAAGAGAAGAGAAGACTATTCATAGCTGGAAGATACTTAAGGGAATTTTAGCCATTTCTTCTCATTCACAAACTTCCAATTCTTCTCATTTCTTCTCAGTCTACTATTGAGGTTACTAGTGGGCAAAGAGGAGAGCTAACTCGCTGATACTTTGTCAGCAATTCCGTGTCTCCCAGGGTCCAGGCTGCAGGAGTGGCAGTGCCCTTTACTGTGTATTTCCACATTCTCACAGACATATTTATACAGAAAGAGAATCTCCTGGAAATACCCAGACGCTGCCATTGAGTAATGCAAGTCTCCACATGGGCTGTGTCTTTGGGAGCTGATGCAAGCCTAGAGTTAGTTCCACTGTATGATGCAGTGGACCTATTCCTTAATGGGTCTACCCCTTTGAATTTAAATAGAGCATTTTCCCTGGACCACCTGTGTTTGTATTCTCTCTTCATCTTTCTTTCTGCCCACCTGTGTTTCTGTATTTCTTTCATCATGTGAATGGTAATAATAGTATAGTTGTTGTAGTAGTGATAGTAGGGATTACTATTTGTTACACATTTATTGTGCCAGGCACCATGCTAATTGCTTTACTTTACCTCATTTAATTCTACCAGTAGCCCTCTGAGGTAGCTTTTTATTATTACCACATTTTACAGAAGAGGAGAACAGAAGCTTAGAAAAGAGGTTAAATCAAAGGTTACAGTGTAGTAAATGGTGATGTGAAGATCTGAGCTCAGGCAGTGTGACTCTGGATACCCTTTACTGCCTTTCCTAAGACTATCTTCAAAGCAGTGCTGTCCAATGGAAATAGAATGCGAGCTACAAATGCAAGACATGTTTGTAATTCAAAATTTTCTAGTAGCTGTGCTGAAGAGAAAAAGCAGGTAAGATTGATTTTAAAATATTTTATTAAGTCCAATATATCTAAAATATTATCCTCTCAACATGTATTCAATATGAAAAAGTAAATGAGATATTTTACTGAGTCTTTGAAATTTACAATGTGTATTTTACAATTACAGCACATCTCAGTTTGGACTAGCCACATTTAAGTGTTCAATAACCAGATGTGGTGAGTGGCTACTGTTTGACCAGTGCAGTTTCAAAGGGGCAGGAAAGTGGGTGGAAAGTTCTGACTAAATTCTACAGCTAAGGGAGCCAGAGAGAAAAACCTGCTGAAAATCTGCAGATGAGGCAAACTGAATGAGAAGAAGACAGAGTGGTAATTCCTGGGTGACCCAGGGAATGGGCAGGTACACTGAAGCTAGTAAAGGTATCTTTTTAAATTCCCAAAATGAGATTCAGCATTTTCCCATATTGGTTAGTTTTTCTCATAATGGTTAGTTCCCATAGCCATTCCTTAAGGCACTTTGAGAATAAGTAGGCATTTGTGGCTGGTTACCAGATATTGTAACATTGTTTCTGTGGAAAAGAGTTAAAAAAAATCTAACCCTGTCTGTTGTGGCTCAGTGGGGTGGATGTTGTCCAGCAAAGACCATTTCCTGGTGGGGCATGTGCGGAAGGTAACCAGTTGATGTTTCTCTCTCACATTGATGTATCTCTGCCTCTCTTTCTCCCTCACTTCCCCTGTCTCTTAAAAAAAATCTAAGGTTTATAAATAGCTTGATTTTGGAATGTCATCTTTTGTTAATTGTGGAGGGAGTGAGATTGGAGAGGAAATTGTAGTGATCATTTGCTTGATACTCTCTAAGTTATAGGTGTTAAAGAACAAGGAAATGAGTAAACATTTTTAGTTTCTATTTAAGGATAATACTCATTACCTATTACTTTCTTCTTCCTAGAACTATGCTATAGTAAGCCTTTGCAAATTGTTTGTTGAGTTGAATATTAGCTAAAAAGCAAATATCCTCAGAACTCAGCTACTTGAATTGTTTTCTTCATGAACTTCCATTCTTAAACATTTATTTCCTCTGGGTTCTAACCCTAATAAAAAGCAGCACAAGTTTATCCTAAGTAACATGGAAGTGTAGAAAGAATGGACAACCCTATTCTTCCTCTGTTCTGAAAATGCAAACCTGTGTACTATCTAAAAGCACATCAACAGGATTTTTATATTTTTGTGAGTGGAAAAATAGACTAGTGATATAGCGAAGATTTTTACAGGAATGTTGACTCTCAAGATTATACTGTTCATGTCTGTTTATGTATCACTGAAATATTTATATAATTTACACTGAAAAAACCATAAATCACTACAGACTTGGAAAAAACAAGAAAGTGCTACATAGTAAGTAGTTTTATAAGTTTGGAAATATTTGAAAAATAGGAGAAAAATTATACAAAGTATGATGTAAGAGTATCACCTCAGCTAATAAAGCATAAATTAGGAAACCACATAGCTGCTGAATATTAAGTGGAAGGAGAACTTCATAATGAAAACATTTGATTGTAGATGGTTCATAGTTTTAAGATAAGCACAGATGTTTTTATAATTAGTTCCTGAGAAAACATGGAGTCTAACATTTTTGTCTACAGTCTATGCTTAGATCATTTTATTTTGATGTAATATTTGTTTTTTGAATGCTGTTTTTGTGCGACACTGGGGAGAAAGACTCAGTCACTGCTGCTCTCCAGGAATTTGTGTTTTGGCTTATTTTTCACTAAATCCTAAAAGCCTGTTATTTACTAAAAATTTATTCTCATCAGTGTTCACTGATTTCTACTCACATTACTTCTCAGTAAAGTGCAATACGTGAGAGCTAATCCACGTCAGTGTTTTCATCCTTTTTTTTAGAAGTCTCCTTTTGATAAACATAAATATCTTACCACTGTTAAAAGTTTCCACTTCTTAAAAGTTTTTGAAATATCATTTATATAAAACATAAATCAATTCTTGTTTTAAAAAAGGAAACACTTTAGAAGTACATTGAGTTTAAACATAAAACTTCCTATTCATTCGCTTTGTCCCTTCACTCCACCGCCCTGCCTGGAGGTTCGTACTGCTGACGGTGTGGTGTGTGCCCTTGCAGTCCTGTTTTTCTATGTATATTTTTACTTCATTAGTTTGATAGATATTTAAGTACCTTCTTAAATATATACAGCCATTCACATGCATTTATATAAATGGACCGGATTGTGCCAAGGCCTGCTCTTTCCATTCACTGTGTTTTAGAGTTCAGGTCAGACCTTTCACATCCGTTCCACCCTTATTAGTGCCTGCACTGTGTGGATGCGTTATAATTTATTTTCTACTTGCCATGTTGATAGACACTTAGTCCCCGCCAGCCTTTTCTGTTACAAGCAATGTTGAATTAATAACCTTATATTTTTCTAGAAGCACAATTGCTGGGTTATAGGAAATGTATATTTACAAATTTGACAGCTTCTGCCAAACTTACCTTCAAAAAGCTGAACCAGTTTATACTACCAGCAGTATTTGAGATCGTTGTTTCCTACATATATGATTTAGTTACGAGTTTTAGAACTTGAAGGGACCACAGAATGTAGCTTAACCTCTCCCATCCCATTCCTTTCCAAGGTAGTAGCTGAGTTTCAGGGACTTGAAATGATTTGCCTAGATCTTACCCAGAAGAACTAGGAGTACTTCCCAGTCTTCAATATGTGTTCCCTTGGAGGCATCTTACTTCAGACACATTTTATATTGCAAGCTCGACCAAACTGTTTATTATTGTCTCCTCTTCTCTGTTGTTACTCAAAACAAGCTTCCTTTTCAGCCTCACATTTTCCAACAGTACCACGAGACTCTGCCCTTGTTATCTTGTCTGCGTGGAACATCTTTCATTTAATATCCTTAAAAAGCTACCTTCTTCCATTATTTAAAACCCTCATTATCCACAGGGTATATGGGTTACTTAAGACTTACCCATGGGTGTAGCAAAGCAAAGGAAGTATTTTATGAATTTTTGTTTCCTCATCAGCAGCTGACCCTAACCTGTTGACCAAATAAAACATATGCTTCTTCATTTTTAAACTTGGAAAAGGAAATAGATGGCAGACATTTGTTTATTATAGCATTTCTGGTATATTTCTGATTTTATATTTGTCAAATATGATGGCATTTCAGTTAAGTGATATCCAACTTTAATAGCATTAAAATTTTTTTAATCACAATTTATTTTTTCTCTTAGAAATGAGGATGTATTCTGCTTATAAAGTATGAACAGAGTTTTTCTTCTTGTGTTGGTGTACTCATTCCTCAGGTGCCTGCATTGTAGGCTTGCTTCTCTTATAAAGGCATGGTCCTGGCATCTTTTCTTGATGTGTTATGAGAATTTGTGTCATTGACATCCCAAGTTAATGCTGCACTTGAGCTGGTCACATATCAAGGTTATAATTTTAGGTAAAGAATCAACTGATGCAATTCTAAGGAACTGAGATCAGCCTTGATGCATATTTTGATCATGACAAAAGAGAGAATTCAGTAATAGATGTGAATTAAATTTGGTCCATGAATGTTGTTCAAAACTGAGAATAGCAGTCCAATCATAAGCTCATCAATTATTCAGTGGCATCTCAGGGGTTTGAGTGCACAGAAGCCCTTCTACTGCCCTTTAGAGTTTTTCTAAAACAGAAGAAAAAATACATTAATCTCCTTTTTTAATGGATTTTATTCTCCTACAGTGTCAGTGAAGTTTATATGTGTACCAGAAGAGTGGGAAAGGCAGGCCAAATATTTGCTTATTCATGGGGGTTTGTAGAAGATTTGGGGTAAGATTAAGTTTGGAATATTAAAGGGTACCAGTTTTATAAGAAAAGTCCATTTTCTTAAGACACATGGGCTTCTTGAACTTTTTGCCTCAGTTTTTCTGTTTCTAAAATGAAAGTTATTTGACATGCACTGTTCATTAGCTTATTCTTTTTTATATGATAATTCTATTGCTGTTTTTTTTAAAGATTTTATTTATTTATTTTTAGAGAGAGGGGAAGGGAGGGAGAAAGAGAGGGAGAGAAACAGCAATGTGTGGTTGCCTCTCACATGGCCCTCACTGGGGACCTGGCCTGCAACCCAGGCATGTGCCCTGACTGGGAATTGAACCGAGACCCTTTGGTTCCCAGCCCGCGCTCAATCCACTGAGCTACACCAGCCAGGGCCTGCTGGTTCTTTTATAAAATTGAATTTATTAGGGTGACATTGGTTAATAAAGTTATATAGGTTTCAAGTGTACAATTCTATAATACATCATCTGTATATTGTACTGTGTGTTCACCACCCAAAGTGAATTCTCCTTCTGTTACCATTTATCCGCCTTTACCCTCTTCTACCTGCCCCCACCCCCTTCTCCTTGGTAAACATCATACTGTTGTCTGTGAGGTGTTTTTTTTTGTTTTTTTTTTTGTTTTTTTTGCTTAATCCCTTCACCTTTTTTTGCCTAGCCTCCAACCCCCTCCCCTCTGTTCTCTGTATCTATGAGCCTGTGTATATTTTGTTTGTTTATTTTTGTTCATGGATGTCAAATGTGAGTGAAATCATATGGTATTTGTATTTCTCTCACTGGCTTATTTCACTTAGCATATGTTCTCCAGGTCCATCCTATACTGTCACAAAAAGATAAGATTTCCTTCTTTTCTATGGCTGAGTAGTATTCCATTGTGTAAATATATCACAGCTTTTTTTTTAATCCTCAATCAAGAATATGTGTATTGACTTTTAGAGAGAGAAGAAGTGGAGGGGAGAGAAACATTGATGTGAGAGAGAAACACTGATCAGTTGCCTCCCATATGCACCCCAACCAGGGATGGAACCTGCAACTTTTTGGTGTATGGAATGATGCTCCAACCAACTGAGCTACCGGCCAGGGCTGTACTGCAGCTTTTTTACCTACTCATCTACTGATGGACACTTGGGCTGCTTCTAAATCTTGGCTATCATAAATAATGCTACAGTGAACATAGGGGTGCATATATGAGGTCAGTCCAGAAAAAGTCCAACCATTGTTAATATAATGAGAATGGTTTGCACAACATCGATGGAACCTGGCAGCCAAGGAGAGTGTCTGATTGCTGCATGAACAACGATGACTTCACAGTACTAGTCAGTGGGGGTGATGGACACTGTTGAGTGAGCATGTGTAATGTGTGGCCATCATATTCAAAATGCCTAAGTGAGTAGAACAACTAATCTACGTCAGATTTGGTGTTAAGCTTTAAAATTCCTCCATGGAACCTAGTCACATGATTCAGAAGGCCACAGCTAGGGGCAACTAGTGACTGGCAACTTCATCAGGACATTGCGCCTGTTCATGCATCATGTATCTTGCAGAGTTTTTTGGTGAAACATCAAATCACCCAAGTGACTTAGCCTTCCCACAGCCCAGATATGGCACCCTGTGATTTCTGGCTTTTCCCAAAACTAAAACACCTTTGAAAGGGTAGGGATAACTTTCAACAAACTCTTTACCATCTTTGAAACGTTTGTGCCACACTTTTATTTACACTGTACTCAGTGCATCATTCCCAAAAGCCTTCTGAATCATCTGAATAGTTTCTGTAGAGCAGTGTTCAAGCTTAATGCAAAATTTGATGCAGATTCGTAGCTCTACTCAAGTCATTTTGAATGCGATGGCCACACATTACACATGCTCATTCAATGGCATCTACCATCCCTACTGACTAGTACAATGAAGTTGTCATTGTTCATGCATGTGCATTCCAGTCCACTCCCCTTGATTGCAAGGGTACATCAATGTCACACAAACTGTTCTCGTTATATTAACAATGGCTGGAGTTTTTCAGGACAGTCCTCATATGCTTTCACTTACTGATCTCTAGTTTCTTTCTTCAGTGTCTTACAGTTTTTTGAGTATAGTTCTTTTACATCCTTGGCTAAATTTATTCCCAGGTATTTTATTTTATTGTTTTTTTTTTTGATGCAATTGTAAGTGGGATCATTTTCTTAATTTTCCTTTCTGATAGTTCATTATTGGTATATAGAAATGCAACTGATTTCTGGATATTTATTTTGTATGGTACTACTTACAGAGTTCTAGTAGTTTTTTGGTGGAATCTGTAGGGTTCTCTGTATACAGTATCATTTCATCTGCAGATAATGACAGTTTTACTTCTTCCTCTCCAATTTGTCTGTTATTTTTTCTTCTTGTCTGATTGCTATGGCTAGGACTTCCAGTACTATGTTGTATAAGATGTTGAAATCTGACATCCTTGTCTTGTTCCTGATCTTAAGGGAAATGCTTTTAGTGTCTGCACATTGAATATGATGTTGACTGTGGGTTTATCATATACAGTTTTTGTTATGTTAAAGTTATGTTCCATCTATTCCACTTTGCTGAGAGTTTTAATCATAAAGGGTGCTAGATTTTATCAAATGCCTTTTCTATTGATATGATCATGTGATTTTTTTTATGTGGTATATCACGTTTATTGATTTGTGGATATGATAACAACTTTGTATCTCTGGAAGAAAATCTCACTTGATCATGGTGTATGATCTTTTGAATATATTGCTGGATCCAGTTTGCTAATATTTTTTTGAGAATTTTAGCATCTCTGTTCATTAGGGATATTGGCCTATAATTTTCTTTCTTTGTAGTGTCTTTACCTGCTTTTGGGATTAGGATAGTGCTGACCTCATAAAATGAGCATGGGAGTCTCCTCTCTTTTTGAATTTTTTCAAATAGTTTGAGGCTCGGTGTTAGTTCTTGGCATGTTCAGTAAAATTCACCTGTGAAGCCATTCTGTCCAATATTTTCATTTGTTAGGAGGTTTTTGATTACTGCTTCAATATCATTCATTGTAATAAGTCTGTTCAAGTTTTCTGTTTCTTCCTGATTCAGTTTTGGAAGATTGTATGTTTCTAGGAATTTATCCATTTCTTGCAGATGTTCATAATATTTTCTTATAATCCTTTGTATTTCTGTGTTGTCAGTTGTTACTTCTTCTCTTTTATTTCTGATTTTATTTATTTATGTCCTCTCTCTTTTTTCTTGGTAGTCTGGTTAAAGATTTATGAATCTTGTTTTATCTTTTCAGAGAACCAACTCTTGGTTTCATTGATCTTTTGTAATTTTTGTAGACTGTATTTTTTATTTCTGCTCTAATCTTTATTATTTTCTTTCTTCTACTCACTTTAGTCTTTTTTTTTTTTATTTTTATTTCTGGTTCCCTTAAATGTAAAGCTAGATTGTTTATTTGAGGTTTTCCTTGTTTCTTGCAGTAGGCCTGTAATTGTATGAATTTCACCCTTAGGACTGCTTTCACTGTTTTTCCATAGGTTTTGGGTTGTGTTTTCATTTTCATTTGTTTCAAGGTGTCTTTTGATTTCTTCTTTGATCTCATTGTTAACCCATTCATTGTTTAGTAACATGTTATTTATCTTCTATGTCTTTGTGTGCTTTTTTTAGTTTCTTTTCTTGTGATTGATTTCTAGTTTCATAGCATTATGATCAAAGAAGATGCTTGATAAGAATTCAGTCTCCTTGAAGTTATTGAGACTTGTATTTTGTCCTAACAAAATTTCCATGTGCACCTAACCAGAATGTATATTCTACTGCTTTGGGGTTAAATGCTTTGGAGATATCAGTTATATCCTGCTGGTTTAGTATGTCATTTGAGGCCATGGTTTCCTTTCATTTGCTTATTTTTAAGTACACACTTTCGGTTTGGCTGCAGTCTTGGCTTTACCTATAGATTTGGATCAGTGGCTGTGGTTTTGGACAGTAACTCCTAGACTACATGAGGATAATTATTTTTCCCATTGGAGTAGAGAATAGTATGTTGGAGGAATAAACACAGTGCTCCCCCTGGCAGGTGGGACTCAGTTGGTTGGGTGTCATCCTGCAAAGTGAAAGGTTGCTAGCTTGATTCCTGGTCATGGCACATGTCTGTGTTGCAGGTTTGGTCCCTGGTTGGGGCGTGTTCAAGAGGCAACTGATCAATGTTTCTTTCTTACATCGATGTTTCTCTTCCTTCCTTTCTCCCTCATTTGCCCTTTCTAAAAAATAAAATAAATAAAATCTTTTAAAAAAGACAATGCTCATAAAACCAAAGCTAATAAATTATAAAGGAGAAAAAAAGGAACAAAAGGAAGACTAGTGTAATTTGTGAACATTTCCTTTAGATTATGTTCTAGAATGGCAACAAATATAAATCAAGATTTTAGGTGGACTAATTTTTCAGAGTTGATCTTTTTTTTTAAATTTCACTATTTCGTAGAAATAGCCAAGATATACGAGTTTTAACAAACTGCATAAAAGTATGCACAACAGAACATTTTTATAACATCTTCAAATGAAAAGCCAATTTCCTTACAGACAATAATGCAAATGTTCACAGTAGCTTTTCTACATAGAAATTAAATTGTTGCAATTGATTCCACTGCTTTAATGGGAGTTCATGTTATAATAACCTTTATTAATTAGGAAAATATCATATAATTTAAATCTAGGCAAGACTATTGCAGACCCATAAGTTGCCACTGAAGAAATTAAACAGAAATGGCTTGTCCTGTATTTTCAAGTATCATTACAACTAATAACCTCTGTTCTTATCATGACTTTTTCATTGTTTTATGGCTCTGGGTGCCTTTTTTTCCTGTTTTTGGTATACAGTTCATGCAGTTTTCAATGGCTTGGGACCAAAAAAGGCTGAGAGCCTGAAAAAGGATAGTTATAAACTCTGAGATCTATTAAGTGATAGCCACTTCTTAGAGTTGCAGTCTGTGACTCATTATTTCCAAAAGTCATCCCATCTTAAGATTTGCAGTTATTTTGGGAAAATTGTTTTAATTAGAGATTGGATTCAGAGAAACTGAAGAAGGCTTGAATTTAACAGAAAATAAAAATAATAATGTAAATTATATATTGGGCTGTTTTGCCTTGGGAATCTTTGATATTTTGTGGTTGAATATAGAGTCGCTTCTCCCAGCTGCCACAGGATTAGATATTATTGCCAAACTGAGCCACGGGCATTGCCTAGTATAGGAGAACACGTTTCAAAAGATGCCCTAAGGCCACTGGTGGGCCCTGATAAAAAAAATATTGGCAAATGTCAGGTGATCTCATATCCTTTATATATCCTTTGGCAACTTACTAATAACCAATGAAGTAAAGCATTAACATTATGCAAAATGTAGTATTCATAAATTCACATCAGCATAATACTAGAGTTTATAAAGGATTCTGATTTAATGTTCTACTTAGAAGTTTGGCTACTATGCAGTCTGTAGCAACATCACAAAGCTCCAATTCCACATGTGAATGTGCATAAGGTAGAATTATTTTACATTTTTGGTAAGATACATATCATCAGTGTATGCTGAGTTGGTTGTGCTTTTCAGTTTTTTAATTTTTTAAAAATTACTGTTTATTTTTTAAAGTATATTTTATTGATTATACTATTAAAGTTGTTCCATTTTTCCTCCTCTTTATTCCCCTCTGCCCTGCACACCCCAACCAACCCGCATTCCCCACCTTTAGTGCAATAGACTTCCCGAAAGTCTATTTCCTTTGCCAGTTGGGGAAGTTCTCCTTCATTATTTTTTAAAATAAGTTTTCAATTTCTTGCTCTTCCTCTTCTCCTTCTGGGACCCCAATGATTTGGATGTTGGAACATTTAAAGTTGTCTTGGAGGGTTTCTAAGCCTCTCCTCATTTTTTTGAATTCTTGTTTCTTCATTCTGTTCTGACTGTTTCTTTCTTCCTTCTGTTCCAAACTGTTGATTTGAGTCCCAGTTTCCTTCCCGTCACTGTTGGTTCCCTGTACATATTCCTTTATTTCACTTTTCATAGCCTTCACTTTTTCCTCCATTTTGAGACCATACTCAGCCATTTCTCTGATCTTCCTGATTACCAGTGCTTTGAACTCTGCATCTGATAGGTTGGCTATCTCTTTGTCATTTGGTTCTTTTTTCTGGAGTTTTGATCTGTTCTTTCAGTTGGGCCATATTTCTTTGTCTCAGTTCACCTGTTATGTTGTAAGAGGCAGAGTCTTAAGTATTCACCAGGGTGGGGCAACCCAGGTCCCTGCGTTGTTGGGCCATATGTGGGGGAGGGAGTCAGAGAGGGAACAATGCTGTTATTCAGCTCTCAGCCAGTTTTCTATACTTCCCCTGCTACCCACAAGCAAATTAGGCCCTTCTGGTGCTAATTCGGGTGGGTGGGTTTGTGTATATTTCTAGGACCCTGTGGGTCTCTCCAACGATCTTTCCTGTGAGGCTGGGAGTTTCTCCTGCTCCCACAACCCTCACAGATTTTTACAGCCAGAGGTTTTGAAACTTTCTTTTCCCATGCTGGCTCCCTGGGTTGCATGGTCTGTCTTGCTCCCCAGTTGTTCCTCTGGATGCAAATGGGCTGCCCAGTCTGCCAGCTGCTGCCCTGCCCACCCTGGACCTCCAGCCGCCACATCTCCCACTTGGTCCTCCAGCTGCCTCCTTGGCACTCATCCTCTCCGTCCTTCCTACCAGTCTGAATGAATGTTTCTTCTTTAACTCCTTGGTTGTCAGACTTCCATACAGTTTGATTTTCTGGCAGTTCTGGTTGGTTTTTGTTTTTAATTTGTTGTTTTCCTTCTTTTAGTTGTGTGAGGAGGCAAAGTGTATCTACCTACACCTCCATCTTGGCCAGAAGTCCTTTTTTTTTTTATAAATTACTGTTTAGCCTTATTGTTGTCAGTTTAATTTGTTGTAGGTTGTTCAGTTAACTCTCTAATGTATATTGATGCATACTTATATTAAAAATATTCTTGGTCTGTACTTTTCATTTACTAGAGTTTAAATTGTAGTTAAAATGACTTTTAATCCCCGTATTAGAAAAGCAGGTGTATATGTATTCTCCAAACATTGGCTTGAAAAATGACACTTTATTCATGTTACCCATGACATATTTTCCCTGGTTTGAGTAGGGTGTGTTAAAAGAAGTGTGAGAACTGTTGGGCTAAGGAGCCAGTTGGTAGGTCTAAGAGTCTGAGTCAGAAACATTTCTGATTTCTCCCATGTTGCTATGGTATAACTCTTGTAAGTTCAGGACCTTGACAGACCTTGGTTTGAATCTACTATTAATTATCTGTGGCGGTGGAAATTGCCTAATCTTGTTTGTGTTTCAGTCTGTAAGTTAGGATTAAAAACAGTGTCTATCTAATCCAGTTCTTTGAATATTAGAGAAGATGCTGTGTGTAAAATGCTTAGGACTCTGCCTGCCCTATAGTAAACTCTCAATAAATATTAACATTTATTACTAGGTGAGGAGTATTTTTGTGTCCCTACTGCAAAATGGTTTATTTTCTATTAGATTGTAACTTCTTTTAAGGTTATTTTTGGGTTAAAACTTTCAACCAACATTTATATGTTGCATATATTTTAATTCTTTTTGTATGAATGTTCATTGCTAATAATCATGTATGTTTCAAATGATCTTGATTATTTCAAATTTGGGATATTCACTTTTTAATTGAAATATATTTGACATGTAGCATTGTAAATATTAAAGATGTACAACATGTTAATTTGATACATTTATATATCATAATATGATTGCCAATGTAGTGATAATTAGTACTTCTATCATGTTACATAATTATCATTGCTTATTAGTGGTTTGAATAAAGCTGTAGTCTCTTTGCAGTTCTGATGATTATACATAATACAGTAATGTTGTCTATATTCACTATACTCTGCAGTAGATCTCTAGGACTTATGACAGGGTCACCTTTAAAATCTAATTACTAGTAGTGTTGTCATAACAGTCATTTTCTTGTTTGCTTATGTTGGCATACATTATCTTCAATCAGTGTTTTCCTTGCGAGAACCTTTTTTAATCTACTTGTCATTTTTGTGAGTGGTAATTTAATTAAAATTAGATTACATTTGGAAAATTCTCATAAGCAAGCACACAGGTAAACCTGATACTTCCCTTAAGCAAATGAAGATACTATCTTCAGCCCTGCCAATTTTGTGGGATTCCCACTCTTCTCTCAAGACACCTATTTGTCTTATGAGACAAGTTTTTGACATGCAGATCAAGAGAGAGAAGCAAAGTCCATCCACATATTACTAAAAGATATTACTAAAGCTTAATTTTTTTCCTCCTTTTTCTGGGTTAAAAATACAAATCAGTAGAAGTGTTAAGGTTTCCCTTACAAATTTCTATGGTTTGTATTGCACTCTCCCTGGAATATGAGCACCTTATTTTGGAGAACAAGTTATTTATGTAGGCAATTATTTGAATATTTATTCTTACTCTGATACAAGAGTATAACAGATAATTTTTTGAGCTCCTATTCATGTAATAATCTGGCATAGACATAGTTATTTTGGCATGGTATTTATGGAAGGTAACTGTATTTGACTTTCAAAAAATCATAAAATCTTGCCCTGGCTGGTGTAGCTCAGTGGATTAGCGCGGGCTGGGAACCAAAGGGTCCCGGTTCGATTCCCAGTCAGGGCACATGCCTGGGTTGCAGGCCAGGTCCCCAGTGAGAGCCATGTGAGAGGCAACCATACATTGCTGTTTCTCTCCCTCTCTGTCTCCCTCCCTTCCCCTCTCTCTAAAAATAAATAAATAAAATATTTAAAAAAAATCATAAAATCATGGTCTGCTAGTTGTAGAATTCACATTTTGTCATCTTGTCTTACCTTCCTTAGTAGACACTGAGTTCTTTAAAGGTAGCAACTTTATCTTTTATTAATCTTTGTGTTTCTGTCATGTGGCACCAGGCCTGTATTGTAGAAGGAGCTCAATAAATCTTTTATCAAATGAATTATATACAGATACAGAAATTAGTTTGTCCCTTGACAGAGAATTGGAGAATCAATGTGGTAATTCCTAAATGGAGTTAGATACACTCTCAATAAAATAATCTTTTCAAATATTTTTGTTATGATATAATTCATTAGTGTTCCAAGCTAAGTGTATCTATAAAATCATAGATTGACAAGAATTTGGAGCTGGATTGGAGGTTGGAAATCATTTATTCTTTCCCAGAGAAAAACATTTCAAGAATCCTGAGTAGGAAATGCCCATGGAGTCCAGTCATGTTTTTCACTGTAGCACTTTACTGCCTGAGTGTTATTACTCTTCTGCGGAATTTAGATTGGATTTGCAGAGTAACAGAACCAAGGTTACACTTATAGTATGGTCATTCTACACCTGTTTATTCAAACTTTTGGATGACATGGGTAGAGTATATATCAAAAGAAGTGAGGTCTCCTTCCCATGGGAAAGGAGAATGTGATTTTCTTTTCTTTTTTTTTTAAGTGTGTTTAAGATGTAGACAGGACATCATTTATCTCCCCAAGTGATATTAATTTAAACTTTAAAGAATACTACTTAAAATTTCACACCACATGGGTACAAAGAGCAGAAAGAAATTGCTGAACCATATGCTTGTAAATGCTATCTCTTTCCTCAAGAGAAAGATCATTTATATTTTGCAATTAAAGAGCAGAAGGTCTTTCCTCCCATAACGGCCTTTCAGTCAGGAAATTTGCGGGATGAAGAGGGCTTCCCAGGGAAGATTTATACAGCGTTCAAGGACTCATTGACATCACTATCTGGTAGTGATAGTCTGGTTCGCTTTTTGTCTATTTGCTGATTAAACTCTGGAGAATAAACTTTGATTCTAAAAAATGTAGTAAACCCTTGTTAAAGAAAAGTTTGTAAACTGTTCTACTGGAAGTGAGCATTAAATAAAGAAATAGATATTTAGGTCAACTTGGTTTTTTCAAACTCCTCTAAGAGGCAATTATAGCATTACAACATTATGAACTATATACGGTGTTATCACTTTAATTTACTGATGGACGTTGCTTATTATTTTTGGTTAGAACAAAAGGGTCTGGGTTTCTTATTGCATAATGAACAGTCACTAACCCTGAGAGTTTTCATACTGCTGTTTCAGTCTTTAAATTTTTTTTTGATGAATCTGAATTCATGTTAAGTTGGCCAACTACAAAAAGTAGTGTAGGTCCTATACCACCATTGCTGGTAAATATGAAGCCCCAGAATCCTCGACTAGTAATTGTGTATGATATGCTGAATGGCACCATTTCTGGGTTGAGGGATCCCTGCCCTCTCTTAGAGTAAGTCCCTGTTTCCCCTGCCTTCCTACTCCTCCTTCCTCCCTCCTTGAAGGAATAGTTTAAGTAAATAGATTGCCCTTGCCCTATCCTGTGAATGTCAGCAAGTTTTGGTTTCTGGGACTGTCAGTAGGAGCAGATCTCAGAGCATTCTGTGCATCTGAGAAAAATCTGCCTTAAGTTTAGAAAAAAGTCATACTGAAAACCCCCAAGGTGAAGATCTTTAGTTGGGATGTATCAGATCGAGTGTCCTAGTAGGTCATGCTACCCAGGTGTCTGATACGTATTACTTTTTGCCTGTCTTAGTGTAATGAACTTTTTGTCTTGGCCTTCAAGTTGTTAATTAATTTTTTATCTGTGGAGATAATATATAGTCCCTCTGCTTATTATCCTTAGTCACTAAATCAGATACTGCTGCTTGTGGCAAATTAAATCCTTTGCTGTCTCATACACAAACTAATTTATTTTGTAATTTTAGTGGCCAAAGTTATTGAAATATTTGTATATAGTTTTATTACAAAAATATGCTTGTTATAAAATTTTAAACATTACAGAAATATGTAGTGCGTTATGTAAAATTTTTTTGCCACATCCCTGATTCATTGCGTTAATCCGTGTTAACAATTCAATGTTTGCTTTTTATTTATTAAGAAATAGGATTTTACTATAATACTATTTTATAGCTTGCCTTTTTGTATAAAATTACATATATTTATGATTTTTATGCCAGTAGTATCTAACTTCATTCTTTTAAAAATCATTGGCCCTGGCTGGTGTAGCTCAGTGGATTGAGCGCTGGGAACCAAAGGGTCCTGGTTCGATTCCCAGTTAGGGCACATGTCTGGGTTGCAGGCCAGGTCCCCAGTGGGAGCCATGTGAGCGGCAACCATACATTGCTGTTTCTCTCCCTCTCTTCCTCCCTCCCTTCTCCTCTCTCTAAAAATAAATAAATAAAATCTTAAAAAAAAATCATTGTATAATATTCCATTGTAAAGACTTACCATATTTGTTTACCCAGTTCCCTTTAAATGGGTATTTAAATGTTTTTCCAGTTTTTTACTGTTACAGGAAGTGCTGAAGTTGACATCCTTATGTATTTAATTGTGTGCTGTTGTCTGAATATTCAGCTTTTTTCAAAATGGCTAGCCATATCTTTTATTGGAAAAAATTCACATTTTCTCTCACTGAATTGAAATGCCACATTTATATGTATACTAACTTCCTATGTGTACCTAGCTATATTTCTGGACTAGTATGTTTCAATGATGTGTGTCGGTAACAGAAGATTGTTTTTATTGTTCTAATCTATGATTTACTTTCTCATCTAGTAAGCTGGCCCCTTTTATTTTTTTTCAGAGTATACACCAAATCACATGTTTATTTTTCTATATGAACTCCTTTATCCCAATTCACTTAAAAACCTCTGTTGTGATTCTGGTGAGGATTACTTTGAATTCTTGTATTAATTAGAACTGTGTCAGCTTAAAAAATCCTCTTGATAAATATAAAATTCTCACTTCTCATTCTCAGTTTTCTAATATCCATTTGTCAAATTATTGGTTTTCATTTAATTTTTTTTAAAGATCTTATTTATTTATTTTTAGAGAGAGGGGAACGGAAGGAGAAAGAGAGGGAGAGAAACATCAGTGTGTGGTTGCCTCTCGTGCACCCCTTGCTGGCCCCTCAGCCAGGCATGTCCTCTGACTGAGAATCAACCTGTGACCCTTTGGTTCGCTGGCCTGCACTCAGTCCGCTGAGCTACACCAGCCAGGGCAAATTATTAGTTTTTAATTGTGTATTCCTACCAAGAATGTTTGGTTGAATTTTGCTTTCTGTTACTATTGTTTTTGTTCACAATATAAAGTACCATAAAATATTAAATATGCTTTTTATGAAGTGTTTTAGAGATTGGTCTCTTACAACATTGTATCTTTCTATCTCCAAACAATGTATGTCCATTTTTTTCTGAAGTTCCTCAATAGAGTTTTATAATTTTCTTTACACATTCTATGAGTTTATTTCTGTGGATTGCATGTGTTTTCCAATTATAAACTGCAGTTTTTTCCTAATTTTCTAGATGGTTGTTTTGGCATAGAAGGGTTCTATATATTTTCATGTAATAATTTTATGTGGTCACATTAGTGAACCTTCCTTATTTTCTCTCTTATCTTTTCAGTTGATTTTCATGGGTATTTCACGTGGGCAATCAGATTATGAGCAATAATGATTATTTTGTCTCTGTTTCATCATCATCAACTTAGCTTTAACTTGGTTTTCTTAATTACATTATGTTTTTTTATTAAATTTATTGAGGTGACATTGGTTAATAGGGTCATATAAGTTTCAAGTGTACATTACTATGATACATGATCTGTGTATTGCATTGTGTGCTCACCACCCATAGTTACGGTAAATCCTCTGTCACCATATAGTTGGCCCTCTTTACCCTCTACTATTTCCCCACCCCCTTCCATCAGGTAACCACCATACTTTTTTTTTGTCTGTCTCTCTTGAGTTGCAGTTTTATATCCCACATATGAGAGAAATCATATAGCTCTTATCCTGTTCTGATTGACGTATTTCACTTAGCATTTTGTTCCTGAAAATTGTGGTAAGATACGTCCTTCTCTTATTTCTGAACTAAGAATGATTCTAGTGTTTTGTTATTAACTAGTTGCTTACATCTGTTACAGTTAGGCTATGTAAGTAGGTATCAAGTAAAGGAGGGATCCTTTTATTCCTGTTCAATTAAAACTTTTAAAAATAAACTTAATGATTGCATTAAAAACTATTTTAGCTTTTATTGTGTTATTTACCTGACTTTTTTCTTCTTTGACTTTTTAATTTGAGGACAATTATTTTCCCTAATATTCTTCATCCTTTTGGAATTAACCCACTTTGTCATGAATCCTTCTACTTAATCCTGTCCTCCAATATTTTACATAGGATTTTTTTCCATTTATACTGGTTTTTGAGTGTGTGGCTATGGTCACATCTTTGTGTTAGGGTTATATTGCTTTCATAAGAAGCAGCAGAAAACTTTATTTTTTCCTTTGCGCACAGGAATAGGTTAACAATGGAATTATGTGATCCTTAAAGTTTTGAAGAAAACTGTCCATAAAACTGGATCTGGCATATTTGGAGGTCAGGGGTTAGTAATATATTTGGGCAGGTGGGTAGATTATTTTTTTAGTATACTTTCTCTTCTCCAAATCTAAGATTAAATAAGTGTATCAGATAGGTTTCTACACTCTTTGTTTTCATTGCTTTTTCTAACATTGTTAGTTCCTCTGGTTGTTTCTGAAGCTATACAAAATATGTTAACATAGCAGGATTGAACTTTTATTTTTAGAAAGCCTGCTTGCAAAATTGTCCCTTGTCTAGCATCTGGAAACTTGGATTTTAGAAGAGTTCCTGTCTTTAATTGATGAGAGTGGCTCATTTAAGCTGTACAAACAGAATGGTTTATGTTGAACACTGCTTTCCTTCATGGAGTCTGGAATTTGGATACACGCCAGTCAAAGGCTACCTACACTAACAGCCTCCCATTAAACACCCTGGGTATTGAGTCTCTAACACACGCTGTCATAGCTTCTGTCATAGGGGAATTAAGCACATCCAATGTAACTCCATTGGAGAGGTCCCTTGTGTCTGGTTTTCCTCAGACTTTGTCCCACTTGCTTTTTCAAAACCTTTGCTGATTTTGCTCTGTATTCTTTTGCTGTAATGAATAACATTCATGAGTAGAACCATATACTGAAGTCATAGGAGTTCATTTCATATGACAGGTCAACACAGTGACATTAAAAGGCAGTGGCAAAGTTAAAAAATGTAACTTAAGAAAAACCTAATAAAATCATTACAGATGTGGAAACAAGCTCATGGAAGTTAGAAAATTTGTTAAAGATCCTATCTGTCATTAGTGGCAGAATAAGTTTCAAAACTGAAGAAAAAAGTCAATAACCAGTTTACCCCATAAACTTAATTGTTTTCAGTTTTATCTGTCAAATTAAAATTGGTTGTTAAAAAACTTAAGTTTATTGGTATGTGGTTTCTAAAACATGCTTTTTAAAAAGCAAGCAGTGGACCCAAACTGTGACTTTGTAGGTAAACTACAGCATAGGGTGAAAATGTTTTCTGCATATAAGCTGTGGCTTTGGTAACTTTGTTAGCACCGTTTGCCTCTTTGCAATAAGACTCAAAATGCAATTACATGAATTTTCTCAGCTGGTATTTATTTGTATATTTGTTCATCTCAGTAAGGCCTGGGAACTTACAACAGAGTCTAAATCAGTGGCTCATTAGAATCACTTCAGAATAGTGATTTTACATTCCAGATCAATTAAACAAGAATTTCTGATAGGTGGGGCTCAAGCATCTTTTTTCTTTTTTCTTTTTTAAGTTGTCCATGTGATTCCAACATGTGGCAAGCTCATTGAGAATCATTGGTCTAATTAAAATATTTTTCTGTCCTGAGGGGCTCCTTCTTTCTTTCTGCTGCGTAGTATTCCACTGTGTAAATGTACCATAGTGTTTTTATCCACTCATTTACTGATGGGCACTTAAGTTGCTCCCAGCACTTGGCTTTTGTAAATTGTGCTGCTATGAACATTGGGGTACATAAGTTCTTTTGAATTGGTGTTTCAGGATTCTTAGGGTATAATCCCAGCAGTGGTATTGCTGGGTCAAGAGGCAGTTCCATTTTTAGTTTTCTGAAGAAATTCCATACTGTTTCTGGAGAGCATTATGCTAAGTGAAATAAGCCAGGCAATGAAAGACAAATGATGATCTCACCTAGAAGTGGAACCTAATCAACAAAACAAATAAGCAAGCAAAATATAACCAGAAGCATTGAAATAAAGAACAAACAGGCAGTAACCAGAGAGGAGGAGGGAGAGGGATAATGGGGGAAAATAGGGGAAGGTCCATCAAGGAACATGTATAAAGGACACATGGACAAAGCCAAAGGGGGTAGGTTCAAGGGTGGGAGGCGGGGATGGGTAGGGCAGGGGGCCAAGATGGGGTGAAAATGGAGACAACTGTACTTGAACAATAAAAAAATAATTTTTTTCTATATGCCAATAAAATTTATGTTTATTCCATACTAAGTGGCTATTTCCTATACCTGGCAATATTAGCTTTATGTCTCTAGTGAGAAAAGCATAAGTAAAATATACATTTAGTAAATGAAATTGTACAACTAAGAACTACAGATCTAGAGAACCTACTTGGGATGATATTTACATATGTAGTATTAATGTTTATTGTATGTCAGTTGAAGAATTATAAATTTACTTTTGAGCTAGTTAACCAAAAACCAGTTATTGTGCATCAAGAGTCATTTAGTTGCTTTTTGAGGAAGACCTGGTTGCAGCTGGAGCTAAGTGCTGTCCAACCCACTCCTGCTTTTGACTCACCTCTGTTCACTCTCACCAAAGAACAAGTCAGTCAGGAAGCTGTGCTGCAGCAATGGCTTTTAAAGATACCGGAAAGACACCCATGCACCAGAGGTGGTGAGTCACCAAATTATAATTATTTTAACCAGCTGCAATGTAAAGTCTTTGGAGAAGGTGTGTGCTGACTTGATCAGAGGCGCAAAGGAAAAGGATCGCAAAGTGAAAGGACCAGTTCAGATGCCTACCAACACTCTGAGAGTGACTACAAGAAAACCCCCCTGTGTGGAGAGTTCTAAGACTTGGGATCTGTTTTAGATGAGGATTCACAAGAGCCTCATTGACTTGCACAGCCCTTCTGAGATTATTAAGCAGATTACATCCATCACTATTGAGCCAGGAGTCAAGATTGAAGTCACTATTGTAGATGCTTAAATCAACCTTTTAAATAAATTGACTATCAGTTGTTAAAAAAAAAAGAATCATTTAGTTAATTATTTGAATCTTACTCATAAGATAGTGTTATAACAGAGAATACATTCACTGGGTACAGGCATACTTCATTTTACTACACTTCTCTTTATTGTGCTTCGCAGATATTGCATTTTTTACAAACTGAAGGCAAGAACCTCCACCAGGAAACAGATTCCAATTTATTTTATTGCTGTACTCACTTTCTTGCTGTGGTCTGAAACTGAGGTATCCCTGTGTATGCATTGCATCTTTCCAGCCAGGAAAGCACCAGTTTAGTTCAGAATCATGCACCATCACTGAAACATTAGATGTTGATGGCAGAATTTATGTTGAAGAGGAATGGGATTTTGAAATCAGGTATGAGCTGCTTTCAGAATTTCATGGTTGATATAGGAAATAACCATGTTGTTTTGAACACTGATTGGATAACCTAGCCAGAAATCAAAACAAAAACCCAAAACAATTTTAACCTTTGTCTAGGTCATAGTCAAACCTTGATCATATGTTAGAGCAGGGGTTGGCAAACTGTGGCCTGAAGGTTAAGCCTGCCCTTTTCCTGTAAATAGTGTCATTGGGACATAGCCATGCTCATGTATTTATTTATTGCTTGTGGCTGCTTTTAGTTGAATAGTATTGTAACATAGACTGTGAAGCTTACAAAGCCCCAAAATATTTATTGTCTGACCCTTTGCAGACAGTTTGCCAACTCCTGTGTTAGACTGTGGTATCACACATTAAATGATTGATTTACACATGATTTGCTGACACTCCTTAAATTGATCCTCTTAAGCTGTCATTCTCACACAGGTGACGAGCTGATTCCATTTTTAAGGCTTTCCAGTGGAGGTTGCAGTTGAGGGAAAGGTATTTGCCTGGTACTTTGATGCTCCTAACATAGGGGAGCATTGTTCACTTACCTGGGGTGGTGTCTGTTTGCATAAGTCAACCTCCATGTTTCTCTACATCACAGTCCTTGTTGTTGATCCCTCAGTTGGGGGTGGTCATGGAGTAGTAGGTAACTGGCAAACCTAGATCAGGAGGATCTTCCACTGCGGACTATGAGGATAAAGACCATCTCTCATACACTTTGCTAGTAATGGATCTGGGTGTGAAAGTTTAAAGATTAGGAGTGAGTTAACCTTTAATCCTTCCTGGTCTAAGTGGAGAGTTCTAGAAGGTGTGGAGGGCTAGTGGAGAGAGCATATCTGGCTCAATTCCCCTAGTCTCTGGCACAGTAGAGGGTAGCTGGCTTACCTCTGAGCTGTCAGCCACATCACCTTGGGCACCTGAATGCCGGTGAAGGCCCTCATCCACTTAATAGGTTACCTATACCTGAAAAAGCTGTGCATGCAAGTACATTAGAGATTTAAGAATATAAACATTGTTAGGTTTAGATGCATATAACTTCCTTTTCTAACATGTAAAGCTTTTAAGTTTTAGCTTTTGGATTTTCAGTTAATGTTTGTTGAAGGGCATTGCATACAAAAGCAAGGAAGTGCCTGTAAATGAGATTAAATGTAACATGTCCTGGCAGACACAGGGAACATAATCAGCAGAGCCGAACATTTGGACTAGAAGTTACAGTCTTGAGAAAAATATTTGGGGTTATTTTTTTAGGGGTATTAGGATGCTTGCTATAAATTTTCATTAGTAAATGTCAAGATATTTTTGTGAATACAGTAGATTATAGTTTTTTTCTAAAATATTTAAGATGTTTTCTAACCAAAACCTCTCCTGTGAAAGTATTTGAAATGTGATGATTTAGTTTATTCTCTTTGTGATTTAGGTCTAGATCTGTGCCCCAATGCCTTTTCTGCTGGGCATAGTTAGTTATACTCTAGTAATTATCCGTGCTAAAAGAGGAGTTCTTCTGGTAGTTGACTTTCATTTTCCCGAGGTACTGAGAAATAAGGAACCTGTATTTGGGTGCAGCCTTCTAGATTGCCATAGCTCTAAGTGCTGCTAGTGTTTGAGGACCCTGACCTTTATATTTGCTTTCCTAGTGTGATAAAGCAGTGAAGATAGTAGAGTTAATGGAAGCAGGCTGAATTGCTTCCCGGAATACATGGGTTAATGAAGATACCAGTAATGATGAAATTTCTCTTATATGAGTGTTTTAAATTTTACTTAGCTGTGTTTATGGTATGTGACTTTCTGTGTATATTCCCCTCCCACCACTAACTCTTATCTCTTCTTTAAACTAGATCAGCAACTATTATCTATTCTACAAGATGAGTAACAGCCACCCTCTTCGCCCCTTTACTGCAGTGGGGGAAATTGATCATGTGCACATTTTGTCTGAACATATTGGTGCCTTGTTGATCGGGGAAGAATATGGTGATGTCACATTTGTTGTGGAAAAGAAACGTTTTCCTGCCCACCGGGTAATTTTAGCAGCGAGGTGCCAATATTTTCGGTAAGTCTGTAATACTTTTTGAAGATTCAAGTTAACTTGTAGAAACATTGGTATTCTTTTAGTCTATAACAAATAACAAAGCATAACAATAAATACTAGCAATTCTTGACTTCAACATCTATTAGAATTTCATCTTTGTAATAACTTTTTGTTATTTTCTAAAAAATCACCTTTTTCTTCAGGAGCCATCTTAGAATTACCGGGTTAGAAGGCTCCCCAGGCTAGACTGTACCCAATCAATCAGTTTTCAAGATCTCAAGAATATTTCTTAGGCTGAGTTTTTGTTGCACTCACCTTCTCCTCAGCATCAATTACTAATTGGCAGATAGGCTTCTGGTTGTATAGACAGACGACTCTCTGGACTTGCTAATAAACACAAATACCTCTTAGTTTCAGACTATTGACATCCGGGACCTGTAGGTAGCCCAACAGATATACCTTTAAGATGAGCAAGTTGATGCCCTCAAATAAAGGAAACTTAAGTACTTACTGAGACCATTTCATAGTTACCCTAGAACTAAAACTAAATAAAATATGTATGTATTTAATTAATGTAAAACTTGTATTTATATGTAGCTATTTTTTTTTTTAAATGACAAAATGGGATCTTTTTTTTTTTTTTAAATTTTAGAGAGAGGGGAAGGGAGGGAGACAGAGAGGGAGAGAAACAGCAATGTATGGTTGCCTCTCACATGGCCCTCACGGGGACCTGGCCTACAACCTAGGCATGTGCCCTGACTGGGAATCGAACCGGGACCCTTTGGTTCCCAGCCCGTGCTCAATCCACTGAGCTACACCAGCCAGGGCTATATGTAGCTATTTTTTGTTATTCAGATCCTTAATTTCCAGGGTTATAAATGTTAAAGTGAGCTCTGATTACTCTGCATTATACCTAATGTTAGTTAAAAGGGAATCATCACTGAGTGATAATTTGTCTTTGATGAATCCATTAGTCTCTATCCATAAAAGCATTGATTTCCCTGGGAAACTTGATATCTAAAATTGAGATACTGATGGTTTAGAGAAAAATTCAGTTATCTCCTGTGAAAACTGCAGTCTGAGTTTTGTAATCAGAAGTAACTGAAACAATGTAACAGGAACACCTAGAGTCACATAGTAAAGTGTGTCTCTTAGAAATATTTACTAATTAACAAGAACTTTTATAGTATTTTATAAAATATTTTAGAACATTCCATCTTGTATATATAAAGTGTCACTGTAGATGAAGTGAGGAGCCTAGAAAAGAGAAGAGTCTGTTAGAGTTCTTGCTAATCCTCTCCTGTTCCTCTTGCTAATGGTCTTGGTGTAGTCATTATTTGTTACCAGCCTCTGTCCTCTGCACAGTTTTTCTTTCGTGTTTCTGTTCCACTTCTTTCTTTTAGTCCACTTATTACTATTAAAGTGTTTTATGAAGAATCCTTTCTTTATTAAGTCAGAATGTTTCAGCTTTATGTTTAATATTTGTTAATAGTTTATACCATACCATCTTTCAAAAATAATTTGAGACAACTATAAGTGGGTATCTTTTAGGTGATCAATATAGTCTTACAAGAAACTCAAAAACTTTAAAAAATTTGAAGACCATATTAAATGAATGGAATATTCTGTTTCACTTATTGACCTTGTTATTGATGTCTGTTTGTGGATATCGAACCTTAATAACTGATGGCTCATGAGGCTAAACTCAGAGTCATTACCAATGCTATCTTAAATTCTCATTGCTGACAACATTCCTTTGTAAAGGTAAGTTAACTGTCAGTAGTCAGGAGTGGCTTTGCTAAGTGTTGTCAGAGAGCCTGTCAATTCCCAGAGAAGGACAGGAAGGAACTTCCCACAAGTTGGGGATTCATATTTAAGGTCCCAAGGGAGCTTCATCAAAACCACTTTTAAAGCATTGAGAATCCATGTAAATATCATAGGTCACTTGGTGAGATCTTCCCAGGAAGGTGTTTTTAATCTAGTGATTTTAAAGTCGTGGTTGGATATTCTCTGGATTAGCTGAAACCTTCAAGGGTGTTTTTAGGCAGAGTATACCTAGTGAAGAGGTATGCTCAGGATATTCATGAATCTTTTGCTGGATGGTTTTACCTATTTTTCTGATCCTGGGGAAGGGTGAGAAAAGTTCCTGGTAGGTGTGAAGGGGACCCTGAAATGCTAACCCTGCTCTCAGAATGTTAGGAGCACGGGGAAATTCTTTTTGCCCCCTTATTTTCTTGCTCTCACTTTTACAAGTTTTCTTTCTCACTCTTCACTATTCCTTTTCTGTGCTCCTACCTTGTCATCCTCTGGCTGCCCTTTCTTTCCTGATAGATTGAAAGTTTAATTGGTTCATATTATTTCTCTGGAGTAGTAGAGGTAGAAATTCAAATCCATTATGTGACTGAATTGTCTAGTTTTCATTTTTTTAGAAGAGCAGATAAGCAATAAAGCGGGGATTTTTAAAACTCTGACAAATACCGAAAGAGAAAAAAGTTAAATTATCCATAATTACATCAGCAATTTCATTTTTAATTTATAAAGTAACAGTGAAAGTTCTTTCCTCCCAGCCATCTATTCCCATTCCTCAGAGACAAGCATTGTTAACAGTTATATGAATTTTCTCAATATAAATTGATATATCTACATATATCTATGTGCATACACATATAAGTATGTGCTGTATATTTTTTTACTCAACACATATGGATCTGCAACTTAACCTACTAAATCCTGGACACCTGTCCAAGACAGCATATATTGACCTCCCTTAATCTTTCTAACGTATATCACAATATTCTCAATCATGTTCCTATTGATGGACATTTAAGATTTTTTCCAATGTTTCCATTGTTTCCCTATATATTCTTATATGTTTATCTTTAAAGCCATGCAGTATTATGTCTCTAGAACTGAGTCACAAAAGTGAGATTACTGAGTTGAAGGACATTTATATTTTAGATTTTAACAGGTATTATTTAAATTACTTTCCAAAAAGGGGTGCCCATTTATACTCAAAGCAGTGCATGAGAGAACCTGTTTTTTCATTGCTTTTGCAGCACTGAATATTAACAGGCTTTTTAATTTCTGCCAGTCTAACAGGGAAGAATGGCACCTGATTGTGCTTGTTTTTATCTGATTATATCATTTCTATAGAGTTTTACTTTTTAAACTATCTTATTGGTGTTTAACATGTTTATATTGATTTCACTGTCCCTCTCAAAAGAGGACTTTCACTTTTTTAAAAAAGATTTTATTTATTTATTTTTAGAGAAAGGGAGGGAGAAAAAGAGGGAGAGAAACTTCAGTGTGTGGTTGCCTCTCCTGTGCCCCCTATTGGGGACCTGGCCCGCAACCCAGGTATGTGCCCTGACTGGGAATCGAACTGGTGACCCTTTGGTTTGCAGGCTGGCACTCAATTCACTGAGACACACTAGCAAGGTCTCATCTTTCTATTTAATGAATGTTTATTATATAACTTGAGCTTTCAGGATGTTTCATTAGTCTAGTCTATAAAATTAATTCAAAATAGTTTTAAAATGATTTCTCTTAATTTTTTAAAGAACTATTTAAAATAATTACTATGCATTTCTTTACCAGAATCTTTATGTCATTATACAAACTTGTGTTTGTATAATGTTGATAGCCATTATTTCATAATTTTGTAACAAATCTTACTTGAGGTTTTTCTCATGCATTTCTTGTTTGACATGCAGAGCATTACTGTATGGTGGAATGCGAGAATCTCAGCCCGAAGCAGAAATCCCTCTTCAAGACACCACTGCAGAAGCATTCACAATGCTACTAAAATACATCTACACTGGGCGGGCAACACTGACGGATGAGAAGGAGGAGGTGCTGCTGGACTTTTTGAGCCTGGCTCATAAATATGGATTTCCAGAGCTGGAAGACTCTACCTCTGAGTACCTCTGCACCATACTTAACATTCAGAATGTCTGTATGACTTTTGATGTTGCCAGTCTCTACTCACTTCCCAAGTTAACTTGCATGTGCTGCATGTTTATGGACAGAAATGCTCAGGAGGTACTCTCAAGTGAAGGCTTTCTCTCTCTTTCTAAGGTGGGTCATTGTCTACAAGGAATTGACAGGCATGCATTGTTTTACTTTTATCTGAACAGTAGAAATGCAACAATGGACTAAGAATAAAAAATAAAAGTTGAAGGTGTGGAAGAGGTTGCCTGCCTAGCCACCCTGCCTGTGGCTACTGATACTCTAGTCATATAAGAGAAAGTTCGTGTCTGTTATATAAGAAAACAGATTATGTCTGTTTTTTTTTAAGGTTCTTCTGGTAAATTCTGTGTGCTAAAGAGACAGTGATGCTGGGTGGTTGTTTTCAGTGTGATGACAGTCAAATAGGCTTCTTTGTGGTATTGCATACTGTTTTTTCAATTTGTATTTCTTTGGTAACTCATTATTATGAGAGAAAAAATTCATGAAGAAGATCAGATGTGTCATTGGATGTCTTTAAGTCACTGTTTTGTGTGTGTTGGGTTGGCCAAAAAGTTTGTTTGGTTTTTTCCATAAGATGGCTCTCATAGTGCTTAGTTGTCTTTAACTTAATTCGAAACAATTTTGTTTGATTGTATTGTGACAGCAGTCATATTAGCATGCATTTGAAAACAAAGCTTAATGCCCTGGCTGGTGTGGTTCAGTGTATTGAGTGCCAGCCTGCCTGCTAATCAAAGGGTCACTAGTTCAATTCCCATTCAGGGCACATGCCTGAGTTGCGGGCCAGGTATCCAGTAGGGGGCATGCGAGAGACAACCACACATTGATGTTTCTCTCCTTGTCTCCCTCCCTTCTCCTCTCTCTAATAATAAGATAAAATCTTAAAAAAAAAAAGCTTATCAAAATTGGTGAGTTTTTGTGTAGCAATTTTAATATTGAAGATGGAAGAAAATACTCAACATTTTTGGCATATTATGTTTTATTATTTCAAGAAAGGTAAAAATACAACTGAAACAAATGAATTGTGCAGTCTGGGAGACGGTCCTGGGACTGATTGAATGTGTCAAAGTGGTTTGTGAAGTTTCATGCTGTAGGCTTCTTGCCGCACGATGCTCCACGGTTGGGTAGACCAGTTGAAGTTGGTAGTGGTCAAATCAAGTTAATTGACAACAATCAATGTTATACAATGCAGGACATAGCCAGCATACTCAAGATATCCAAATCAATAAAGTTACTTGTGAAAATGAAAATTGTGTCTTTTATGGAAAAAAAAAACTAAAAGAACTTTTTGACCAACCCAATATATTTGTTAGCTCAACGTTCATTATTATTTGGTGTTTTACACTATATAATAGAGTAAAACTATTTTGTTCATCTTTCTCTGAATCCTGGTGGTTGTCTCTCCTTTCCCTTTCTCTGTTCCTCCTAGGACATGAATATTTTGAATGAGAACACCTAATTTAAAAAGCTACATATCTTGGTTTGAGTTTAAACTATAATTTTTATTATTCTACTTTATTTTCAGAGGCGAGATCTTTGAGGGTTGCACTCTGTTGCTGGAGGTCAGTCTGAAAATCTGAGAACCAAAAGCGTGGTAGTGCAGTAGTACTGTGAAACAAAAGATTTTGAATTTTAAATGCCAGGTGTATCTTACTGACTCATAAATGTAAACTCTCCTGAAGAACACGTATGGAAAGATAGCTAGCTCCTCATGTTGCCATTTTTTCTTATTTTATTAAAGATGGATGCAGATGTGTTGGAAAGACTGGATGTTTGCTGTAATGGTATAAGATGCTTGCAGCTGTTCTTACAGCCACAATGTGCAGGAGAGTATGTGGCACAATGATGGAGAGAAAATGGTCAAAAAGTTAATTGTTTACATATAACTGACACTTGAAGTTCTTTTGGAAAATGCACATGGTTGAGTTCTATGTAACTGGATTTTTTCTTGTTATTCTTTTCAGACAGCACTTTTAAACATCGTATTAAGAGATTCATTTGCAGCTCCCGAAAAAGATATTTTCCTAGCCTTGTTAAACTGGTGTAAGCACAATACAAAGGAGAATCATGCTGAAATCATGCAGGCTGTGCGTTTACCTCTGATGAGCCTCACGGAACTTCTGAATGTTGTGAGGCCTTCGGGACTGCTGTCTCCTGATGCCATTCTGGATGCTATTAAAGTTCGATCAGAGAGCCGGGATATGGACCTCAATTACAGAGGCATGCTCAGTAAGTACCTGGTCATCCTAATCTCACCAAGGAGTTCTGTTTGCATCGTATGACAGTCTCAGCTACAAAACTATAGTGCAGGCGTGCATGGCACGTGTGGGTCTCAGAACATAGAGCTCTGCTTCCTATGTAATGCCTTTCCTTGTCATTCTCCTGAGAGTGCATAGCCATTGTAGATTCCCAGAGAGGTATTTCTTGCCATTCGTGGACAGATTTCTCCAGCTGTTCCCTAGAATGTTGGAAATAGGTACTTTCCTCAAAAGCTTTTTCTCATGTGAAGACCTCTCCTCACTTTCTACATCAAATCGGTACTAAGCACATGCTATGTACATATTACTTTAGGCACCATGAACATGGAGATTCTAAATAACCATAATAATAGCTAACATTTATGTATCGTTTCCATCCTAATGTGGTAATTTTTCTTAATAAAAAAAACAGTATCATGAACACTTATAAAGTTTTTTATGTTTCAATAACTGTCTTACATGATCATTTAATTCTCACAGCAGTCCTTTGAGGTACATACCATTACTGGTTCCATTTTATAGGTTAAGGAAACCAAAGCACAGAGAGGTTAAGTAACTTGCCCAAGGTCACACCGAAAGAGTCATGGAGCTGAGAGTTAGACTTAGGCTATGCAATTAACCACTAAACCACACTAAGTACAAAATATAATCTCTGCCTTTGATCCTTTTTATTTCATTGTGCAAATAAGACATACCCCATGAAGAGTTAAATACAGTAATATTTAAGAAGGGTACATGCTCTGAACTTCAGAAGAGCGCATGGCTTAGAATGATTGAGGGAAATTTCATGGAGATTATAAAGCTTGAAGTAAGTGTATTGACATTTGATTTGAATGGCATCAGGGTGGGGTGTATTTCAGATGCGAGGACTGGTGAGATTAATAGACAGATTAGAGCATTTGAAGACTGAACAGAGAAGCTTGACTGGAGTGAAAGGCTTATGTTGATTAATAACCAAGAAAGTTTGTAAAAGTTAGCTCAGGCAAAATCATGGAAGGCTTTGAAACTAATTTGGGATTTTGCTTATGTGCAGTGAGAAGCTGATTTTAGAGATGGGGAGAAGCGTGAGTACAGTGATAGTTTTGCAAGATTGATCTGTGGTGGTGCTATAGTTGATGATTTGGAATAGGGAAAAACTTGACTCAAGGAGACCAGAGGCCAGTGAGGAGGGCATTTAACCACTGCACAACTGGTACAGTTTTAAACTAGAGTGAGTGCTGGGAAGATGGAAAACAATGGACGTATAAAGGAGATATTTTAAAAATCATGTCTTCGTGATTCATGGGATTTAAATTTGAAGATTGTGTTTGGCAGGAAGTTACCTTATTTTATCAAATTTAAGGAACCAGAAATTCTGAGACACCATTGTTTATGCACTGCTGAAAAAGGAAACAATAATTCCATTTAAACCATGACACAGCATCACATTTCAGAAATGTTAATGTTTGAGAAAAAGCGTATCTTAGAATTAATGAAGTATAGTAGTTCTTTGAAGAAATCCTGAACTTATTTTCAGACTTACTGAGTCTGAAGGTTTCTGGGACATCTAGGTCCTAAGTTTTTTCTCATGTTAGTCACTTCCCTGAGCGATCTTTTCCTTGACTGTGGCTTTAGACACACTCTTGAAATATTGACTGATCTGACATAGGTGTCCTAGCTGACTTCTCTCCTTATTCATCAGATTTAGATTTCTTTTCATTGGACATTGAAGAGAAAACATAGATTTTGGAGCCAGACAAATTTGACTTCAAATGTCCAATTAGTCACTCACTAATTATATAACCTGGTATTAAATTACCTAATGGATTTTACCTTTAGTTTTATATTTCCTGTTATTGTTATGAATTAATTGAAATAATGCACACAGTAATGTGTTTAAGCTCTATATAGGAAACCATTGTTATCATTATTAGTGTTCTTCCTCATCTCTGTATGTCTGTGTAGGAATTATCGCATTATTTTAAACATTTTTTCACTTATCTTTGGTCCTTGAAGGTAGCGATGATCTTTGTAAGTCCTATTAATCTTGATATACTTAACATTTAACATACTTAACAGCATGTAGCAGACACCTGGTGAATTAATGCAAGGAAAAATGTCTAATAACAGTGGGTGCAGGTTACTGATGTTTAGGAAGCAATTAAAGCTGGTGATGAAAGAGTTGAAACCTGGGCTAGAGCATAGAGAAAGAAGTAAAGATCATAGTCTATGATTTACAGCAGACCTGTAGCCAGGGGGCTGAAGGCAAAGAAGGAAGAGTTAGAGAGGTAGGAACAGAACTGGGAGAGGGTTTCTGAAGTCACAGAGGAGAGAGCTTGTGCATGGAGAGGGTGGTCGGTGGTATCTGGTGATGCTTAGTGGTCAAGAAAATTGAGAATTGAGAGAAAACATTTGGATATAAATGGCGGTGAGTTGGTGAGTAGTCTGGACTGAAGCTTGTCCACAGACTTGAAAAGGTGGTAACTACAACATGTTGACCATCTGCTGTGTGAATTGGAGTGAAAGGTAGTGGAGAAGTAGTTTGGTAGCTGCAGGGAACAGGTCAGGAGAGGTCCTGGGAGGGATTTGGAAGTGCTAGAAAATGGTGCTAGATAGAGTATGGGAGGATAGAGAGGGGAGAGATAACAAGACAAGTAATATAATTTTAGACTTTCTAAATTGTCATGTAGGATCCTCTTCTATAAGCTCCTTTTTTCCCCTTTCTTGCCCTAGTTTTGATCTGAGGTGCTCATGGGACCCCCTATCTGGGTTTGTTCTTAAGGCTCGGCTTGGGACATTGCTGCAGGAGTATTGTGGTGCCTCGGACATTCCACATAGTAATTGGTAGCTTAGAATTGATCACTGCTCAGTATAGTTGTCCAACCTGGGTTATAATAACCCATGAAATTACCGTGAAAGGGAGTAGTCAAGGCACACTCAGTTCTGGAATGACATACTTAACTGTAATTATTGCTCATAAATCTTAAGCTCTTCATTTTGGAATGATTCAGTGAGAACTCAAGGAAGAGGTTATACAAATATTTGGCAATCTTTTATCTAACTTCTAAACTTGAAAAATGACTAAATAGTTGGCTTTTTTTCTTTTTATTTTTTAGTTATATGTATAGTAAAATCAATACTGTAATTACTAAGGAAGCATATAATTTTCCCATCAGACCCTAAAAAGCAAGTTAGCTGTTTCCTAAGTAAATGTTTTCCAGACATTATATCATTATTTCTTTCATCAGATTGCTTTACTGTTAGGGGGAAAAAAAGGGTCTAAAACTTCAGAACTGTTCCTGAGGTTATTGTTCTGGAAAGATAATTCTGCTTATTTTGAAGTTATTGAGCAGATTTGTTTTTTGTTCTTTTCTGGGTACAGGTTCTTTGTTTTTGGGGACTTTTCATAAAGTGTAGAGAACTTTGTATCTTGGGACTAAGGAATAATACCTTTTTAAATTTTTTTTCTTTTAGTTCATTAGCATGGTTACTGGAAGGTTTAATTCTTAGAGCTACATATCCTGAGGCTTTTTACCAAATTATAGAGATTTTTACAACCTTAAAAAAAAAAAAAGAGGACCCAAAGGATGTTTTAACTTACCAGTGATGGTTAGTCTTTCAGGGAAAGTGGTTTGGGCTAGTTTTGTACATATATAATGATGAGCATTTGTCTACCAACCTGGGGAAAGGGAATTAACTTTTAATGATAATATTTTTTCCCCTAGGGTATTTGAGCTACTTGTACTCAGATTGTTCCCTCAATGTTTAGTTTTGTCTTAGCTGTAGAGGTGGTTTTTTCTGCCTTGAAAGTTAGTGCTTTTTCTGTTCAGACTAAGTTGTACTCATACTTTGTATTGCTTATCTTAGGTTTTAGACTTTGGCAAAGAGAACAGTAATTTCTTGTTTCTTCATGTTTGCAGCATGGTTTATGTCACAACTTTCATCTTCAGGATTTCCTTATTGAGTAAAAGTCAGTCTGTTCATAGGACACCTTAGTTATTGATAAATATATAAATATGTGTATATGTTTAAGTCTATGCTGTAGGTACATGGTAACATATGTTTATTCCCATATTTTCTAGTATCTCAGACCAATGGAGTTTGCCACTGTAATATTATAATTTTTTGGCCTAGACTCCTACTAGACTGAGCTTCTTGAGGGCTATAATTATGTCTTTTCACTTGTGTTTTTCCAGCACCTAGCATAGTGCTTCTAGGCTTCAAAATAAATGACTGAATGGATTTATCCCTTGCTTCTAAACTAGAATTTAAAATTTGCCTCGCCTATTACACAAAGACAGCAATGACAACAGTAAGGCATTAATACTTTTAAAACTCTTTGACTTCTATTACTAGTATGTCTTCCCAACTGTAGTTTATCATATCTTCATCTGTAAACTAGGGGATTCACAACTAGTCTCTACTGAGTGTTCCTCTGGGGAAGCAGCTCATGTTTGACATGAACTCTTGACTCCATTAGATGGTGAGCAGTTAGAGGGCTGAGTCCAACACAGGGACCAGCACAAAGAAGGCCACTTAGGATTTTTTCCCTTGAAATAAATAGGGTGAAGCTCCCTTTCAGCTCTTATATGTTTTCATTCCTTGACTTTTATAAGTAATTTGTCTAAAATTATGGTGTGAAATTTATGCCTGAGTTGGAACCAAAGTGCTGATCTGATTCATGAGGCCAGTGCTCTTCGATAGAGTCTCAGCCTATTTCTGTTTTGTGATGTTTGAGGACCAGAGCTGTACAATATGGAAAGCAGGCATGCAGAGCATGGAGATAATGGGAAAGTTAAGGTAAAACAGGAGTTGTCAAGAAAGTCGTATGTGATGCCACATTTGTTGGAAGGGAGGATCCATTGTTCTTCAGGGAGGTCAGGTTGGGGAGAAGATGATTTAGGGGTCATCAGAGAGCTAAGTGTGAATCCAAATGATCCATTAAAGGTGAACAACTGTATCAGCCTAGATGTATTGGGTTGGCCAAAAAGTTCATTTAGTTTTTCCCATTAAAGACACATTTTTCATTTTTACCAATAACTTTGTTGATTTGGATATTTTGAGTATGTCGACTCTCTCTTGTATGGTATAACATTGAATGTTCTCAGTTAATGTCTTGATTTGATCACTGTCAACTTCAGCTGGTCTGTCCAACCACAGAGTATCATCCAGCAAGAAATGTCCAGCACGAAACTTGGCAAACCAGTTTTGACACATTTGATCAGTCACTGCACCTTCTCCATACATGGCGCAAATCTTTTTTGCGTTTCAATTGAGTTTTTGCCTTTCTTGAAATAATAAAGCATAATATGCCAAAAATGTTGAGTATTTTCTTTCATCTTCAATATCAAAATTGCTATACAAAAATTCACCAATTTTGATAAGCTTTTTAAAAAATGAACACTGATATGACAACTGTCACAATACAATCTAACAAAATTGTTTCGAATGAAGTTAAAGACAACTAGTAGAGCCATCTTATGGAAAAAACCAAATGAACTTTTTGGCCAACCCAATAATAGTGAATTCAGTAAAAGATGGTTAAGAATGTAAGGCAATGAAAGAAAAACATGAGATAATTAACCTAGTACCACTCAGATTTTGACTTGTCTGCTTAGCTGTGAAACTTCAAAGCTTAACTACTTCCCTTAATGTTTGTAAAATGCCTCCAAAATGAGAACTGTAGTCTGGTCAAGAGGGAGGTATAGGTGTACGTGCTTCACCTCCTTGTACAACCATAAGAAGAATCAAACTAACTTCAAAACAAAATACATCCAGAACTGCCAGAAAATTGAACTGTATGGAAGTCTGACAACCCAGGATTTAAAGAAGCCATATTCATCCAGATGGGTAGGAGGGGTGAGACAAGGAACCAGAGGGGAGAGGACGCGGTTGCAAGGTGGCAGCAGCTGCTAGAAGAATGGGCGGTACTATGTGTATATGTGGTAGATAACTCTTGGGAGGGATACCTGGGGAGCAAGTAATCTCAGCCCCAGGGCAGACTGCACAGCCAAGGGTTCCTGCACTGGGAAATAAAGTGTCATAACTTCTGGCTGTAAAAACCAGTGGGGGGTGGGGCAGTGGAAGAAACAGCTGGTCTCTCAGGAGAGTCCGTTTAAAGGGCCTGCATGGTCCTAGAACATCTGCAAACCCAGCCGATCTGGGAACCACCACAAGGGCAACAGGTAGAAGAGCACCAGTTGTATACGGGAGAGGGTGTGAAGTGACTGGTAATGGGGTGAGTGCTGAGCAAGTCTCCAGCAGCCAGGCAGTGGCATTGTCCCTTCTGTGACCCCTCTCCTATGTAGAGTCACAAAGTGGTGAATCGGGTTGCCCCATTCTGGCAAATACCTAAGGCTCTGCCCCATACAACTTAACAGGTGCACCAAGACAGGGAGTCAAAACAGCTCTACCTAATACACAGAAAAAATACAGGGAGGCTGCCAAATTGAGGAGACAAAGAAATATGCCTCAAATGAAAGAACAGAATAAAACCCCAGAAAAAAAACTAAAGGAAATGGAGATAACCAAGCTATCAGATGCAGAGTTCAAAACACTGGTGATAAGGAAGCTCAGAGAACTCACTGAATACGACAAGAGCATAAGGGAAGAAATGAAGGCTACACTAAATGAAATGAAGGAAAATCCACAGGGAACCACCAGTGAAGGCAAGGAAGCTGGGTTCAAATAAATGATTTGGAACATAAGAAAGAAACAAACGGTCAACCAGAACAGAATGAAGAAACAAGAATTAAAAAAAAACAAACACACACAAAAAATGAGAGAATAAGACTCTGGGACTTCTCCAAAAGTCCCAATATCTGAATCATAGGGATGCCAGAAGGAGAAGAGGAAGAGCCAGAATTTGAAAACTTATTTGAAAAAAATACTGAAAGAAAACCTCCCTAATTTGGTGAAGGAAATAGACATACAAGTCCAGGAAGCACAGGGTCATGAACAAGATGGATGCAAAGGAACCCACTCCAAGACACATCATAATTAAAATGTCAAAGGTTAAAGATAAAGAGAGAATCTTAAAAGCAGCAAGAGAAAAGGAGACAGTTACCTACAAAGGAGGTCCCATAATACTGTCAGCTGATTTCTCAAAAGAAACTTTGCAGGCAAGAAGGGACTGGCAAGAAATATTCAAAGTGATGAAAAGCAAGGGCCTACAATCAAGATTACTCTATCCAGCAAAGCTATCATTTAGAATTGAAGAATTGAAGTGTAGGAAAACCGTTCCACGCATGAGGGAAATGTAGCCCTATCCCTCTCATAAAAACACAAGGGGAGTACAAGGCAGCTAGCAAGCCCCACATGTGTGAACAGGCTTTCCTGTGGATAAATCAGGATTACATCTTTCCTAGAGTTAAGACTTGCTCTTGCTAAAAAGCTCTCTCACCCTGGATTAAAAGAACAAACGCTGATGCATATCTGGCTTCCGAAGACCGAAGACTGGTACTAATCCTTTCAGGTTCAGCTGATACCTCTTGTCTTTTGCATTTTGTAAATAACCCTTGTGTTGTATCTTCCTGGCTGTCTATCACCTAAAACGAACCTATGCATAGTAAATGAAGACTACTCTGATGTAATATACCCAGGAAATGCAATAAAAGCCTGTTAGGGCAGTGCTCAGGTCCTCTCTCTGTGATCAGAGAGGGGTCACATAGCCCTGGCTCTTCTAGTCCTACAAATCTTGTGTGAAATCATTTACACATCAACCACAGCATACGGATTCTGCGGGATGGAATCTGAGACATTGAAGGGCAGATAAAGTGCTTCCCAGACAAGGTAAAGCTGAAGGATTTCATCATCACCAAGCCCTTATTATATGAAATGTTTGAGAGACTTATTTAAGAAAAAAAAGAAGATTGAAACTATGAACATTAAAATGAGAACAAACTCACAACTATGAACCACTGAATCCAAAAAACCCCCTAAACAAACTAAGCAAATAGGCAGAACAGGAACAGAATCATAGATATGGAGATCACTTGGAGGTTTATCAGCTGGGAGGGGAAAGGGGAAGAATGGGGGAAAAGTGCAGAGATTAAGAAACTTAATTGGTGGGAACAAAATAGACAGGGGAATGTTAAGAATAGTATAGGAAATGAAGAAGCCAAAGAACTATATGCTTGACCTATGAGCATGAGCTAAGTGGGGGAATGCTGGAGGGAAGGGGGATACTGGATAGAGTGGAGCATAGGGGGAAAAATGGGTCAACTGTAATAGCATAATCAATAAAATATACTTTAAAATGACAAGTGTAAAGAAAAGTACCTACTTTTCTACTATCTCCTACTATCTCCTTTAATACCTACCACCCTATATATTTTTAAAATTTATATAGTTTATTGTTTATGCTGTAAAAGTTGTCCCAATTTTTCCTGCTTTGTCCTCCTCCACCTAATCTGCCTACTATTTCCACAGTCAATCCCCACACCATTGTCTGTATCCATGGGTCCTTCATATATATTCTTTGACTAATCCCTTCACCTTCTTTCAAACAGTCTCCACCTCCTCCCTCCCCTCTTACAACTATTAGTCTGATCCATGTTTCTATGCCTCTCTTTCTATTTTGCTTGTTTGTTTATTTTGTTCATTAGATTCCACTTAAATATGAGATCATATGGTATTTGTCTTTCACCAACTGGCTTATTTCACTTAGCATAATAGTCTCCAGTTCCACCCATACTGTCAGAAAAGTTAAGAATTCTTTCTTTTTTACTGCTGTGTACTATTCCATTGTGAAATGTACCACAGATTTTTAATCCACTCATCTGCTGATGGGTACTTAGGCTGTTTCCATATCTTGGCTACTATGGAAAGGTGGTAAATAGTGCTGCTATGAACATGGGGGAGCATATGTTCTTTTCAACTGATGTTTTGGCATTCTTAGGACATATTCCTAGTAGTGGAAATGTGGGGTTAAAAGGCAGTTCCATTTTTAATTGTTTGAGTTAACTCTATGCTGCTTTTCACAGTGGCTACACCAGTCTGCATTCCCAGCAACAGTGCACTAGGGTTCCCTATTCTCTACATCCTCACCAGCACTTGTTGTTTGTTAATTTATTAATGATAGCTATTTTGGCAAGTATAAGGTAATATCTCATGGTGATTTTAATTTGCATCTCTTTTATGGCTAGTGATTTTGAGCATTTTTTCATATGTATATGGGCCATCTGTATGTCCTCGGAGAAGTGTCTATTCAAGCCCTTTGCCCATTTTTTAATTGGATTGTTTGTATTCATGGTGTTGAGTTTTATAAGTTCTTTATATATTTTGGAGATTGAACACTTGTCTGATGTATTGTTGGCAAATATATTCTCCCATACAGTGGATTCCCTTTTCATTGTGATGATAGTTTCTTTAGCTGTCAGAAGCATTTTAATTTGATCTAGTCTCATTTGTTAATTTTTTCCTTTGTTTCCCTTGCCCCAGGAGATATATTGGCAAAAATATTGCTATGTGAGGTGTCTGAAATTTTTCTGCCTGAATTTTCTTCTAGGATTTTTATGGTATCACAACTTAAATTTAAGTCTTTTATCCATTTTGAGTTTATTTTGGTGTATGTTGTTAGTTGGTGGTCTAGTTTAATTTTTTTGCACGTACCAGTCCAGTTCTCCCAACAGTATTTATTGAAGAGGCTGCCTTTACCCCATTGCATGCTGTTGTCTCCTTTGTCAAATATTAATTGATTATAAAAGTATGGGTTATTTCTGGGCTCTCTATTCTGTTCCACTGATTTGTGTATCTGTTTTTATGCCAGTACCTGATTGTTTTGATTACAGTGGCCTTATAGTATAAATTGATATCAGGTATTGAGATCCCTCTAACTTTGTTCTTCTTTCTCAAGATTGCTGAGTCTATTTGGGGTTCTTTTGGTTCCATATAAATTTTTGGAATATTTGCTCTAGATCTGTGAAATATGCCATTGGTATTTTAATAGGAATTGCATCGAATCTATAAATTGTTTTTTGGGGTAGCATGGACATTTTAATGATATTAATTCTTCCAATTCATGAACATGGTATATGCCTCCACTTATTGTATCTTCCTCAGTTTCTTTCTTCAGTGTCTATAGTTTTCTACAGACCTTTTTCCTCCGTGGTTAATATTATTCCTATGTACTTTTTTGCTATTTTTATTGCAATAGTAAATGGGATTCTTTTCTTAGTTTCTCTTTCTGATAGTTCATTATTGGTATATAAAAATGCCGTCAATTTCTGAATGTTGACTTTGTATCCCACTGCTTTGCTGAATTCATTTATTAGGTCTAGTAGTTTTTTGGTGGAGCCTATAGGGTTTTCTATGTACAATATCTTGATACCTGTGAATAACAGTTTTACTTCCTCCTTCCCAATATGGATGCCTTTTATTTCTTCTTCTCGTTTGATCTCTGTGGCATGGACTTACAGTATTATGTTGAATAAGAGTGCTGAAAGCAGACACCCCTGTCTTGTTCCTGATCTTAAGGGAAACACATTTATTTATTTATTTAAATTAAAATTTTTAAATCATTTTTTATTAATATTTGAATATAGTTGTCTCTATTTTCCCAATACCACTTTCCCCAGTCCCATCTCCCATCCTCAGTTCTACCCCCCTTTGGCTTTGTCCATGGGTCCTTTATAAATGTTCTTTGATGACCCTTTCCCATCTTTCCCCTATTATTTCACTCCCTCCTCCCCTCTGGTTACTGTCAGTTTGCTCTTAATTTCAGTGCCTCTGGTTATATTTTGCTTGCTTGTTTGCTTTGTTGATTAGGTTCCACTTATAGGTGAGATCAAATGGTATTTGTATTTCACCACCTGGCTTACTTCATTTAGCATAATGCTCTCCAGTTCCATCCATGCTGTCATGAAGGGTAGGAGCTCCTTTATTTCTTCTGTGTAGGATTCCATTGTGTAAATGTACCACAGTTTTTTGATCCACTCATTTACTTATGGGCACCTGGGTTGCTTCCAGCACTTGGCTATTGTAAATTGTGCTGCTATGAACATTCGGGTGCATAGGTTCTTTTGAATTGGTGTTTCAGGATTCTTAGGGTATAATCCCAGCAGTGAAATTGCTGTGTGAAAAGGAAATTGATTTTTTAGGTTTTTGAGGAACTCACATACTGTTTTCCACAGGGGCTGCACCAGTCTGCATCCCACCAGCAGTGCACTAGGGTTCCCTTGTCTCTGCAACCTCGCTAGTACTTGTTGTTTGTTGATTTGCTTATGATGGCCGTTCTCACCACTGTGAAGTGGTATCTCTCTGATGGCTAGTGATGCTGAGTATCTTTTCATATGTCTCTGGGCCCTCTGTATGTCCTCCTTGGAGAAGTGTCTGTGCAGGTCCTTTGCCCATTTTTTTATTGGATTAGTTGTCTTCCTGGACAAGAGTCATATGAGTTCCTTATATATTTTGTAGATCAAACCCTTGTCCGAGATATCATTGGGAAATATGTTTTCCCATACAGTTGGTTCCCTTTTCATTTTGCTAATGTTTTCTTTAGCCATGCAGAAGCTTTTTATTTTGATTCCATTTGTTTATTCTTTTCTTTATGTCTCTTGTTCTAAGAGACCTATCGGTGAAAATATTGCTGCATGGAATATCTGAGATTTTCTGCCTGTTTTATGTAAGACTTACATGGTGTGACTTATATTTAAGTCTTTTATTCATCTTGAGTTTGTTTTTGTATATGGTGTAAGTTGGTGGTTGAGTTTCATTTTTTTGCATGTACCTGTCTAGATCTCCCAACACCATTTGCTGAAGAGGCTGTTTTATGCTTCTGCCCTCTTTGTCGAATATTAATTGACCCCAGAGACTTGGATTTATTTCTGGGTTCTCTGATCTGTTGCATTGATCTATGTGTCTGTTCTTATGCCAGTACCAGACTATTTTGATTACCGTGGCCTTGTAATATAGTTTGATGTCAGGTATGGTGATCCCTCCTACTTTGCTCTTCTTTCTCAAAATTGCTGTGGCTATTCAGGATCATATATAGTTCCATATAAATTTTTGAAATGTTTGTTCTATATCTGTGAAATATGTCATTGGTATTTTAATAGGGACTGCATTGAATATATAAATTGCTTTGGGTAATATGGACATTTTGATGATATTAATTCTTCTAGTACATGAGCATGGTGTATGCTTCCATTTGTGTTTTCCTTAATTTCTTTCTTCAGTGTTGTGTAATTTTCTGAGTACAGGTCTTTTACCTCCTTGGTTAGGTTTATTCCTAGGTACTTTACTTTTCTTGTTGCTATAGCAAATGGGATTTTTTCCTTATTTCTGTTTCTGATATTTCATTGTTGGTGTACAAAAATGCCTTCAATTTCTGAATATTGACTTTGTATTTCATTGTTTTGCCAAATTTGCTTTCTAGGTCGAGTAGTTTTTTGGTGGAGTGTATTGGGTTTTGTGTGTACACTATCATGTCATCTGTAGACAATGACAGTTTTACTTCCTCCTTTCCAATATGGATGCCTTTATTTCTTCTTGTTTGGTCCTGTGGCATGGACTTCCAGTATTATGTTGAATAAGAGTTGTGAAAGCAGACACCCCTGTCTTGTTCCTGATCTTAAGTTAAGGGAAACGATTTTAGTTTTTGCCTATAGTGTATGATGTTGGCAGTAGGTTTTTCATATGTGGCCTTTATTATGTTGAGGTATGCTCCCTCTAGTCCCAGTTTGCTGAGTTTTTTTAAAAATCATAAATGGGTACGGGATTTTATCAAATACTTTTCTGCATTTATTGATATGATCATGTGATTTTTGTCTTTCATTTTGTTTGATTCATCACATTTATTGATTTGCCAATGTTGTACCAACCGTGCATCCCTGGGATAAATACCACTTAGTCATGGTGTATGATCTTTTTATGTATTGCTGGATCTAGTTTGCTAATATTTTTTCGAGGATTTTAGCATCAATGTTCATCAGGAATATTGGCCTGTAATTTTCTTTCTTTATTGTGTCTTTACCTGGTTTCGGAATAAGGATAATACTGGCCTTGTAAAAAAAATGTTTGGAAGTCTTCCCTCTTCTTGAATTTTTGGGAATAGTTTGAGAAGGAGAGGTGTTAGTTCTTTGAACAATTGGTAAAATTCACCTGTGAAGCCACCTGGTCGAGAACTTTTGTTTGCTTGGAGTTTTGTGATTACTGCTTCAATTTCACTAGTTTTTATCTGTCTATTCAGGTTTTCTGCTTCTTCTTGATGCAATCTTTTGGAAGATTGTATGTTTCTAGGAAATTATCCATTTCAACCAGGTTGTCCACTTTCTTGGCATATAGTTCATAGTATTTTCTTACAATTCTTTGTATGTCTGTGGTATCAGTTGTTACTTCTCTTGTTTCAATTCTGATTTTAAAAAAAATTGGGTCTTTTGTTTCTTGATAAATCTGGTTAAAGGTTAATCATTTTTGTTTATCTTTTCAAAGAACCAGCTCCTGGTTTCATTGACCTTTTGAATTGTTTTGGGTTTTTTTGGTCTCTATATCATTTATTTCTGCTCTGATCTTGATTTTTTTCCTTCCTTCTAGAACTCTGGGCTTTGTTTATTGTTTTTCTAGTTCTTTTAGTTGTAGGGTTAGGTTGTTTATTTGAGATTTTTCCATTTTCTTTAGGTAGGCCTGTAATGCTGTGAACTTCTCTCTCAGAACTGCTTTCACTTGTCCAGTGACAAGGTTTTGGGTTGTTTGTTTATTTTCATTTGTTGCCAGGTGCTTTTTGATTTCATTGTTGACCCATTTGTTATTTAATAGCATGTTACTTACTTCCATGTGTTTGAATACTTTTGAGTTTGTGTGGTGTGTATGTGTGTGGTTGATTTCTAGTTGTAAGCTATTGTGATCTGAGAAGATGCTTGACATAATTTCAATTGTTTTGGATTTGTTAAGATTTATTATGTATCCTACTATGTGGTCTATCTTTGATCCATGTGCACTCAGGAAAAATGTGTATTCTGTTGCTTTGGGATGTAACGCTCTATAAATGTCAATTAAATTCATTCAGTCTAGCGTGTCATTTAAGGTAGCTGTTTCCTCGTTGAGTTTTTGTGTGGAAGATCTGTCCACTGGTGATAGTGGTGTGTTAAAATCCCATACAATGACTGTATTGCTGTCAGTCTGTTCCTTAAAATCCTCTAAGATTTTCTTTATATACTTAAGTGCTTCTATATTGGGTGCACATATGTTTAGAAGGGTTATATCCTCTTGTTGGATTAATACCTTTAGTATTATCTAGTGACTTTTATTTATCTTGTTATGGCCTTTGTTTTGAAGTCTATTTGTCAGATGAAAGTATTGCTATTGTAGCTCTTTTTGTCTTCATATGTGTGGAATATTTTTTTCCATATCTTCACTTTCAGCCTGTGGAAATCTTTTGTTCTAAGGTAGGTCTCTGATGGACAGAAAATAACATGGTTCATGTTTTCGTCTCCATTCAGCTACCCTCTGTCTTTTGATTGGTACATTTAACCTGTTTACATTTAAGGTAATTATTGATCGGTACTTATTCATTGCCCTTTTTCCCCTTTGAACCTGTGTTCCTCTCTCTCTATTTATTCTTCTTAAAGCAGTCCTTTTAACATCTCTTGCAATGCTAGTTTGGTACAAATATACTCCTCTACCCTTTTTTTGGAGGGGGGAGATCTTTATTTTGCCTTCTATTTTAAATGACATCCTTACTGGATAGAGTAGTGTTCATTGTAGGTCCTTGCTTTTCGTTACTTGAAATACTTCATGCCAGTCCCTTCTGGCCTGTTGTGTTTCTATTCAGAAATCAGCTGACAGCCTTGGAGCTCCCTTGTAGGTAAACTACCTGTTTGTGTCCTGCTGCCTTTAAGATTCTCTCTTTGCCATTAAACTCTGCCCATTTAATTGTGCTGTGTCTTGGTGTGGGTCTCTTTGGGTTCCTCTTGATTAGGATTCTATGTAATTCCTGAACTTGTGATTTTTTTTCCTTCGCAAGGTTGGGGAAGTTTTCTGTCATATTTCTTCAAACAGGTTTTCTAATCCTTGCTCCCATTCTCCTTTTGGCATCCCTATGATGTGAATATTATTAGGATTTATGTTGTCTCAAAGTTCCCTTAAACCATCCTCATTTTTTTAAAGTCTTTTTTCTATTTGTTGCTCTGACTGGGTGTTTTTTTCTACCTTGTCTTCTAAATTGCTGATTTGATCCTCTGCTTCATCTTGCCTGCTTTTTATTCCTTCTGATTTATTCATATCAGATATTGCATTCATTTCTAATTGGTTCTTATTTATAGTTTGTATGTCATTTCACATGCTGATGTAGTTCTCACTAAGTTCCTTGAACATGCTCATAACCATTTCTTTGAACTCTATGTTTGTTGACTTCCTTGCCTCAATTTCATTTAGCTCTTTTTCTGGGGATTCCTCCTTTTCTTTTGTTTGGCCATTGTTTCTTTGTCTCTCCATTTTAGTTCTCTCTCTCTTTTGCTTCTATGTATTAGATAGATCTGCTTTGAGTCACTGTCTTAGTGGGGTGGCAGGAGTCCTGTGGGACCCAGTGATGCAGTCTTCTTGATCTCCTGAGCTGGATGCTCTGGGAATGTCCTTCTGTGGGTTATGGGCTCCCCTGTTGTATTTGGATCCTAATTGTTGTTGGTGGATTTGTTGTTGGGAGTAATGAATAGAAAGAGGAAAATGAGAAAAAGGGACAAAGAAATACAAAGAATAACAAGAGTAAGAAAAGGAAAGAATAAAGGGAACATGGTATAAGCCAAGGTAAGCGTAAAATAAGAGATATGAAAGAAAAAGAGAGCAACAAAAATAGAAGAAAAATTAAAAAATAATAAAAGGCTATGAAAAAGAAAAAAATAATGAAAACAATGAAAAGGAACAAAGTGGAATTCATCTCAGGAGAGTTTAGGGCTTGCCTCCTGGGTTCTCCCTATGGATACAGCTTTCATGTTGTCTGAGGCTGGTGTATGCCAATGTCAGGTGCTGTCCACGTCTAGCCTTCAGGAGCCTGTTTGAAGCTAGAAGCGATTCAGTTTGTGGTTGTTTCCTCCAGCCTTGGCTGTGCACAGTATGGGCCAAGCTGTACCACAAGACTGGTTTTATCAGCACTGGGCCCAGGGGTAGGTCAGCAAATGTCCCAAGGCAGGGCAAGATCCACCTCCACCCACTTCTGCCTGCTGGCCTGCTGTCAGTCGTAGACTAGTCGCTGACCCAGCTGTTTCTGAGAGGGCTTCTGGCGGAATCAGGAGGTTGGGATTCCTGGATCTCCTGTGGGAGCTGCCTTTCAAACTTCAGGGAAGTTGGTGGGTGTGTTTCCTAGCCCCCCAAGCCACTCATCTGAGTCTGTCCGGAATTATTTCCTTGAACTTGATAGGGCAGAGCCCCTACGAGGCTAGTGCATGGGGCCTCCAGAGCCCAGATTTGGGGTCTACCAGAAACTAGGAGGGTGTTTTTCTGTTGCTCTCCCATAAGGGGCAAGGGCCAGTGTGGTTACCAGGAAAGTGTATGGAATGGCTGTACTCTGAAGCCAGTCTCTGACATCCCCTGAGTCTGCGTATGTTACTCTTTCCTCAGCAGGAGTTAAGAAGCAGGGTAGGAAAAATGAAAGAAGGAAAGGGGAAAAAAAGCAAAAAAAAACCCAAAAACAAAAAAACAGACAAGAGATGTAGGAAAGGGCAAGAAAGATTCCATAGGGTCGGGCAAGCAGTACCCCAAAGAGTGAGGTAATTGCTTTTCCCTTGGGGAAGGGCTTGCTCTTCTCAAGAAAGGTGGCTGCAGTGGGATCCAGGTATATTTTGTTACAGAAATCCCCACAGCTGCTCCCACACGTCTCTCCCCCGTGCCTCCCACTGCAGACTCTCCAGTCCATGCTGTCTTCCCTTTGCTGAGCCTAAGGTGAGTGGCTGTGAACACAAAACCTGTTCTTTGGTCTCTTTAGGGGAAAAAAACCCTCCCAAAAACCGTGGTTCCATTTCTCCCTAGCAGCCAAAAACCCCGTGGCCTTTCACCATGGGGTGCTGCGTGGGTGGCTGATCCTGGCACTGGTGCTTCTCAGTGCTTGGGAGCCGGGTCTGGGCTCCAGGCTTTTCTCTAGGGGAAGCTCCCACAGCCATCCCATACCCTTGGCCCATGGGAACAGGCAGTCCCCCTTCACATCCCTGTCCTTCCTACCATTCTTTAATTGGTTCCTGGCTGTCCTTGGTTAAAAATCTCTTTTTCAGGTAGCCTTCTGTTATTTATTTTGGGTGGGTGTTCTCCTCTTTAGTTTTATTTCCTATTGGTTCTAGAGAAGGTGTGAGAAAGATCCTTCTACTTTGCTGCCATCTTGCCAGGACCCTCCACTATATATTTTTTTAGAGCTTTTTTCTCTACTGATAGACAAATATAAGCAGTAAGGATATTTATAGTTTTAATTATTTTATTATGACTTGAATTTTCTCATGTTCACCTTTTGTGTTTAATTCATCATTTAGCTACAGATTAAAAAAAGTACTTGGAGTTATATTTTTATCCTGGTACTCAGATTATCATTACCATGAGAGAATTTGCACTGTGTAAATGATGCCCATTTTGAAGTGAAAGATACTTTCAGAGAATCTGTATCAAGAAGAGTTAGAAAAGTTCTCAAGTATCCTTGAAATAAACTTCAAAAGATGACTTAGACTTGTGCTAGAAATTTCATTTCCATTTTAGGTTTTTAGTTACGGTCACTTGAAACTCTTGTGCCTAGTGTGTTATTCCGAGCTTGATAAATTTTAGAGGTGAAGAAGCTTATGTTTAGAGAAAATCAGAGGGTAATTGCAGTTTCTAAGTCTGAAAGCACATGTTCCCTTTTTCCCTTGGTCTTGACTAGCGGTGTCAGAACTGGAAGAGATGGCTTCACTGGTCAGCAGCAACAGACTTTGGATTGCACATCTTATACCTAGCAATAAGGGATTCATGTTTCCTTTTACCAAGTAGTTACGCATCATTGATATTTGGAAGACACAAATCTGAAGTTTTTGTTTGTTTGCTTAGTTTATAAAGTGCTTAATCTCTAGACTGGAGGCATCAGGAGGGAGGGCCTGTCTGTCTAGTTTATTGAGGTAGTCCCAGACTCCTCATGTGGTACCTGGTACAGAATGAGTCTGCATGCTTTTTAACTGATCAAATTCTTTACACTTATACAGTATTTTAGCATATATTATTTGTAGCATAATCTTAACAGTAATTCTTTGGGTGGGTTGGGCAATATATTTTTTTTAGATGAGAAAACAGGTTAACAGAGACCAAGAGACCTCTCTCGGGTAGTTGGTGGCAGAGCCTGCGTCTCGAACTTAGGTTTGCTTGCTTTAAGTCCAACTTTTTTTTTTTTTAATATATCATACTGTCTTTTTCTTTCCTCTAGGTCTTAGATCACCTTAGAAGGAAGGGGTTAGAAAGAGGGAGTAAATATGTTCTTCCCATCAGAAATCATTCACAAGGGAGGTGGCAGAGTAGGGACCCTGGAGACAGACTGGCTGTATTCTAATTGCAACTCTGATACTTGCTGGCTGTGTGACCCTGGCAAAGAAGATTGCATTTAAACTTTCTCCTGCCCCTCCTTCTCCATCTGCAAAATGCATGTAGTAGTAGTATTAAACTCAAAGGATTTCGATGAGGAGCAAGTCAAAGGAATTAATAAGGTTTGTTAAATAAATGAAAAATAAATATGAACAATATGTGTCTAATACCATGATCTAATAGAACTAAGAAATTATAAATCTGTGGCACTGAAGCTTCTGGTGGTATGAAATTGAGCAAGACTAGGTTTTATTTGGTTTTTCATCCGAGTTGCCTTAGTTTTTGCAAGTTAACTAAACCTACCCCAATTGCATTTCACTTGCACTTCTTATTGATCTCTGGAGCCATTCTCTTACCTGTCTTCATTTGAAAAAAACTTTTTAAAACTATGTTTAATTAATTTATTGATAGATATTTAGAGAGAGAAGGGCGGCGGTGGGAGAGAGACAGAGAGAAACATTGATTTGTTGTTCACTTATTTATACATTCATTGGTTGATTCTTATATGTACCATGGCCTGAGACCTAACCCGCAAACCTTGGCATATCAGGACGACACTCTAAATGAACTACCTGGCTAGGACCTGAAAAAATTTTTAAACCTCACATTTTTCAAGTAATCCGCAATAATGAATTACCTCCTTTCCCTAAGAGCCTAATTATGGCTCATACTTTACCCTAGTCAAATCAGATAGCCCAGATGTATATGTACTGTGAGAATTCACTATTTATTTACGGTGTGTAAACTTGCTTAGTTTTCTTATTATTGTGTGCTTTTTAAAATATGGTTCATAATAATAATGATGGTCTTTTTTTAGAGCTTACTGTGTGCCTTGCAAACATCATCTCATTTAATCCTTGAAACTAAACAAACAAACAATCAAACAAAACAGAAACACCTGGGGGATAGATATTGCCTATTGAGAAATTTAAGTTCAGAGGAGGTAACATCCCAAAATGATACACTTGGTTAATGGTGGAGAACACTATTTAAACTCTGTCTTTGAAGCTCACACTCTTGGCATCTATTTTATGCTGCCTTTGGTCTCTCCATGGAGAGTGTGGGTTTTAGAGTGTTAGTACCTGGAGCATGGGTTCTAGATCCGTGAAGCAAAATGTGCATAGAGGACTTCAGAGTCCCAGGAGCAGTTGGTACTTACTAAATCTACTGTTGGAGAAGGGAGGGTATTTACTTGTAACCATAATACTGATTTAGATGACAGACTGTCTGAATTTTCATTTTTAAAAATTCTCAAGTGAAGTAAAAACATATCTTCTTTTAAATATATATACTTTTAGGTAAATTAATTGATTTAGTACACCCATGTATGACCACTGAGTAGCTCTGCTATATTGCAAACTCTCTTTTTGTGTTATTTTATCAGATGTCTGACCTGTTTGCTTTGCTTTCTATACATTGTGTTCAGTCCAGATGGCAGGTATAGGTCATCTTACCTGCTATTTTTGTCCAGTAGATATTAAATTAGAGCTACTAATAGAAGAAACTCAGCAGAGCTGATTTGTTTGTGTTAGTACATGTTTTTCCCTCCTAGTATTATCAACTTTTTCTTAATAACATGAGTCCCAAGTACTTTGTGGCTATGATGGTGTCATTAAATTTAAACTGTGGGTGGTACCTTAATCCTTATAGACATTCCATATCTTCTATTTCCATAGACTTTTCTCTGCCATTTTAAAATTAAATGCGCATACTAGAATGCTAGCATTTTATCTTTTCCCCCAAATTATAGAATAATTTAATAACTAACCATTAACCATGTTTTTTTTTTTTGTATTTTTAACTGTAGTACCAGAAGAAAACATTGCAACTATGAAGTATGGAGCCCAGGTTGTAAAAGGAGAGCTGAAATCTGCCTTACTAGATGGTGATACTCAAAATTATGATTTGGACCATGGATTTTCGAGGCATCCAATTGATGATGACTGCCGTTCTGGCATTGAGATTAAGCTAGGTCAGCCGTCCATTATCAATCACATACGGATACTACTGTGGGACCGAGATAGCCGGTGAGTCTGTCCGACTCAGGGAGACGCTAACATTGTATTTGATTGAGGTGGCCTCACCTTGTGGTCATTTACTTTGGTTTTACAGATTTGATGATTTATTTCTTTGTGGTCACTTGGCTATTTCTCTTGAAGTTTCGTTCTGGGGTAATAGTTAAAAGATCTGTTCCTTTAAAAAATAACTTTTTTGCTTATTCTGTGTACGAAAATGATGAGTGTGTGTTTATTGTGGAAAATGTAGGCCATAAAGAAAAGCACAAGGAAATAAAAATTACTGGTAATCTCACCACCCATTATTCATCTTTGTATATATCTAATCAGTGTTTTTCGTTACCTATAGTATGTCTCTCTTTCTCCCTCCCTCTCTCTCTTTTTCCCTGACACACGTGCACACAAAACAGAAACCGGTAAAACCACACATAGTTTTACAAAATAAAGATTAGATGTGTAAAAAGCTAACTTCACTTTTAATTAATACATTGTGAATATTTTACCTTTTAAAAATATTCCTCTAAAAGTTACTTTATATGGTTATCTGGTATTCTACTGTATAGGTTCCCGTTATTTATTTACTTGATTCCTTCCTTTTGGATGTTAAAACAACTTTTAAAATGCATTTTATCTTATGAATGAAGAAAACAATGTTTTTTAGTGTGTGGATAAATATCATCCTCAAAACAAAAGAAATTTGTGAAAAAATTTGGTGGTCTCTAGCCTAGGAATTCACCCACTTTTGCCATAGCTTCAAGGTTCTGCCCTCCTTGTAGCCATTCTTAGACTTTTACCCACTGTGGTTTCTGGGGTTTGGCCATGATGGCCAAAGTTGCAGAGCAGTAATGGGTGACCAAGAACTGAACTGTCTCTCTCACTGCTGCTTATCATTAACTTAAACCCTACACACCGAAAATTTGATGTATAGAGGGTCCCCTAAGTCCTGCTTATGCCTCTTTGAGTCTTGGCATGAAGGGCTTAGTATTATTAGTGATGATACCCTGCAGATATTTCAGGTTAGTTCATTTTTCTTGTTAGTACCACTGTCCACCACCCTGGCCACTTAGGTTATGAGAGCCAAGTATGAGGGAAACTTTATGAAGTGGGAGTCAGCAATTCTTGTGCATGGGTCGTCAAGGTCCCCAAGTTATCTATTTTTTTAATTAAGAATGTATTTTTTATTTTTATTTTTTATTGTTGTTCAATTACAGTTGTCCCCATTTTCCCCCATTACTCTCTCCTGCCCTACCCATGCCCCCCTCATTCAATCCTCCCCCACCCTCGTTGTCTTTGTCCATAGGTCCTTTATACGTATTCCTTGACCCTTCCCCTTCTTTCCCCTGGTATCAGCCCCCTCCCCTCTGGTCACTGTCAGTTTTGTTCTTTATTTCAGTGTCTCTGGTTCTATTTTGCTCACTTGTTTGTTTTGTTGATTAGGTTCCACTTATAGGTGAGATCATATGGTATTTGTCTTTCACCGCCTGGCTTATTTCACCTAGCATAATACTCTCCACATATCTTGTTGGATATAATATGATGCTTAGTTGGCAAAATGGAGGTAATTCACATATCATTTCTAAGAGTCTGATTAATAATAGTAAAATACTTATACAGCATTTTCATTGCTTTTTACATGGTATGAACTATTATAAAAACCTTTACACATATACTCATTTAATTAATAATGAAATAGCATAAAAACAATAAAAGAAAAGGTTAGTATGTTTGAAACTGAAAGTAGTTATGATCGTTTCCACTATGTTAAATACTTGTAGGCCATTTTGTTTTAGTATGTGTGTTTCATTCACAGGGGACTTAAGTTTACCATATAACATTCTTTTCTCACAGAAGTTGTTATCATTCTAAGCAAAGTTGAAAAATTCAGAATCTTAAGCCAAAAAGATTCTGACATGTGTTGTAAATTTATATCCTGCATTACTGATAATCCAGAGAGGTTCAGTGAATGGTTGTAACCAGACTGAGACTGAGTGATAAAATGAATGGGTGCGAGAGGACAGCAGAAAATGAGGGGATGGCACAAAGGGAGCTGACCTTTTCTGGTCACAGCTGTTGGTTGCAGGCTGACATTTATGGTCACCTAAATCTTCTGAGATTGTTCCTGTTGATATTACAGTACAAGTAATACCTGCATCTCAAATTTAAATTTGGCTTATGACAGGGGAATATAGATTTGTTCAGTATGGGACCAGCATGCAACGGTCCAGTGTAGCTGACTAGGGAAGGATGATAGGCTGTTTTCACTACTGCCAGATTATTAGCTGGCAAATTTTAAGTTGTACTCAGAATAAATACGTATTATCTCTTCACCCATGTCATGTATTTTCCTGCAGGCTGCATGCAAGTGTGAGGTGGTAAGAGACTGGGAGGGAGTGGGAGAGAAGATGGCCTCTGTGGGGAACCATGCGAGTTGGCTTACCTCCAGGGAGTGTAAGGCTGAGTTTCCAGGCCAAGGAAGGTAGAAAAAGAAGGGACACCTACTTCTGCTTTCTGTCCCGTCTTTGTCAGGGCCTCATTAATCTGCTGATCTGGGGTGAACCAGGCATCCTGGCCCTGTTTGAAGAAGAACAAATGTCTTGCATGCCTGATAGGTGCCAAGCACCGTGCTAGACCATGGATATTTGAAAATAAACATGGCATTGTATTTGTTCTTAAGCAGTTTGTGATCTAATACAGCAAACAGATGTGCTGAGAGAGAATTTCAGCACATTGTGGTGAATGCTATAATAGGGGGATCTATATAGATTTCATCATAATCCAAATATGATTGTTAAGCAGAAAATGTAATTCTCAAATAGGATAGTTTTTGTGCCTTTTAATGTTTTATTAAAATATAGCATTGTGTTGTTATTTTAATTTGGTTCTTTTTTCTGCCTTTTTCTTTTGGATTCATAGGTCTTATTCATACTTCATTGAAGTGTCGATGGATGAACTTGATTGGATCAGGGTGATTGATCATTCGCAATATCTATGTCGTTCTTGGCAAAAGTTATATTTTCCAGCCCGTGTCTGCAGGTTAGTTCTCATAGCTGATAAATGATTTTGATGTTTATTTATGGAAATTTGGACTTTGAGGAACAGATTACTGTATTTTTCAGACTATAAGATGCACCCCCCCCAAATTTGGGAGGAAAATGGGGGTATGTCTTATAGTCCGAATGTAGCTTACCTGGCTCGCATTGGTGAAATACTATGTTATTTATGTTATTAATTATTTTACCACATTTTTTGCTTCAAAATTTTTTTCCTATTTTCCTCCTCTCAAACCTAGGTGTCTCTTATGGTTCAGTGTGTCTTACAGTTCGAAAAATATGGTACATTTTTTGGCCTCGCAGAAGAGTTTTCCAGAGTATGAGTTCCCAGATGCATCCAATTAAAACTTAGGGAAACTATGGAAAATTTTGCATCTTAAAATATACAGTGTGCTATAGAACTGTATGTCTGAAGTGTTTTGTATTGTTTTTATGTAGTAGACATGCAGAGGAATAAGAAGGGACAGGGGACACTGAGAAGTGGAAGTACTTTCTGAACTGCATGCTGTACTTTAAAGCAGTTCTTTTTTTTTTTTTTTTAAAGCAGTTCTTGTTAGGGGGTATGTTCTTCCCACAGAAGCCATGAGAGTGTTTCTGGAGGCTTCCCTGGCAGTCGTCAGTGCCAGGGGGAGATTTTTGGGTGCTAGTGTGCATATTCTGATTGTGTTCTTTTTCTAGGTCAATGGATGTCCGTGAGATTTGACAGAGCAGGCATTTCTAGTGGGGTTGGGTTTGGGGCACGGGAGGCTGAACTGATGGGGCTTCAGGCTCACACCATTCCTTCATTCAGAGCACCTTAGCTTTTGTTGTTGTTAAGTATTGCAGTCCCACGTTAGTTTGTTTTAAAAAGTATTGATAAACTACTGTCCTACTATTTCATATTCTTCTTTTAGGTCTAAGCCATATTTTAAACTTACTTTATGAAATTCTACAAAACCTATACAAATAATGAATTTGGGAGTTGGGAAAAGTGGTTTAAGGCTCCCAAAATTGTGTTGTGTTTTTTCTGTTGTAATTTTCTCCTTGAAAAGTGTCCTCAGATATTCTTTACCTTGGAGTCAAAGGACCAAAGGCAGTTCATTTGGTTAGGTGTGGCAAGAAAAGAAGGGGAGGGATACAGTAGGTGTCAAGCAGGGAGAATGTGGAGTTGATCCCTCCTCATTCAGTAACCTCCTCACCCTTACCTGTGGCCTTGACTTATCTCCCACTGTGGCTGACTTGGAGCAGGTGGGTGCCCCACAGCACTTCCTCTCTTGGTCAGAAGACACTCTTATACTTATTAACTTTGTGACGTAGCAACGATCAGGCTGAATTCCTACTTTCACCACAGGAACTTCACAAAACCTTTCAGCCTCTGGTATAGTAAAGAATGTTGCCTACATTTTTTTATGGGTATGACCACACAATAATGTTACCCAGTGATCCTCTTGTGTGAAAATGAAGAAAATCAATTTCATTTCCCCAAAGGGGGTCTAAAGTGTCTCAGGTATGGTGGTAATTCTTTTATTAGAGGAATTTTGAATGGATTAGAATGAGAGGGACAAGAAATTGAGTGAAGATTCTGTATCTCAGACCTGCCTAGGGATACTTGGAGAGTGACAGAGGGGCCCTGACGTGGAGGCCGCGATTGAGTCTGCATCGACTCGGTTTATTACTATTGTATTGGATTAAAAAATAAGTGGTGTAACAACCAAAGTGTCTGATGTGCCGAAGGACTGTGTGCTTGTATTTAATTTGAAACAGTAAGAACATAACTCCCAGAACAAATCGTCGTGAATATAAAACCAGCCATGACAGAGAGTCTGTGCGCTTTACCCATCTTAAAACATGGCCTCAGTTAAAGTCTGTGGCTTTTAGAAAATATATTTCCTCTTATTTATCAATGGGCATTATTTATACTCCTCTTTCCTTATTTTGTCTCTCCCATGTGGCCTTTCCTTTGTTGGTGTAGCTTTTATATGTTGTAGAGCCGAGCTGATTTCACGATGCTAGTTTTTGTCTTGGTATGCCTAACTCCCAGAGGGGGACTGGGTGGAGGGAGTCAAAGGGGGAAAAATTGAGACAACTGTAATAGCATAATCAGTAAAATAGAATTAAAAAAGAAAAAAAGAAAAATTGGGAAAAGGTGGTAGTAGACATAGTGTTAACAAGAAGAGGAAGGAGACTTGATATTGATATTAGTTAAAAAATTTTTTAATATTTATAACCACTTTAAAGTACTATATTAATTACTACATCCCTTCATAAACTCTGCCTTTTGTAATAGGTTGGAATTTGGTTGTATTTTTAAAACATATTTTATTTATTTATTTAAAAGATTTTATTTATTTATTTTTAGACAGAGGGGAAGGGAGGCAGAAAGAGAGGGAAAGAAACATCAATGTGTGGTTGCCTCTCAGGTGCCCCCCACTGGGGACCTGGCCCACCACCCTGGCATGTGCCGTGACTGGGAATCAAACTGGCGGCCCTTTTGGTTCTCTGGCTGGCACTTAATCCACTGAGCCACACCAGCCAGGGCAAATTTTGGTAGTATTTTTAAGTGAACCTAAGAATAAGCCCCTATTGATTATTCAAGGATGACTTAAACTTGGTGCTTCTTATCTTCACAATCATTTATTGACTAATTAATGTGCTAAATATACTACTTCTATGAACCTCACTAGGCACATATTTCCTTAGCACATAAGTGTTCAGTTTGCATTATGTTAATTTGCACATTTGTATGTCACGTTTGTTCTTCAGTGTCCTTTGCATGCTTGTCTTGCCTCTGATACTAAAATTACAAGCTCTTGGAGTCAAGGACTATGGAATCTAATCTTTTAGTATTCTTACAGCGCTCAGGTTATGACTTTGTATGCATTAGGTGCTCTTTAAATGTTACCACAGGTTTCATGGGCACTGACTGGGTAGTAGAGAGTTCTTCAACATTAATATGTGTATATGTTCATTGGTTCTTTTTATTTATGTATTTGTTAAAATGTATATCCCTTCTGGAAAACTCTTTGGAGTAGTAAATAGTTTGTTTTGTACTATTTGCAAATGTTAGTTTCTGTTTTTTTCTTTAGGAAACTGAATTTTGAGGTTAATTTCAAAGAATATGAGTGTCATGTATTGATGAATGATTACGTGAAACATACACTTTGTAAATTGGAGAGTATGAGATTACCCAACTCTCTCTCTCTGAGTCCAGGCTGGACTGCATGGAAATCAGCATTTTGTAGTAGAAAAATGGTGGGCTGTAGAGTTACTGAGAACTCTTCTCAAATCCTGGTTTCATCTAATACTCACACTGTGATCTTAGTAAAGCTGTGGCTCTCTGAGCCCTTGTTTCTATCCCAGTAAAGCACAGGAATAGCCACACCCTTCCAGCGGTCTGCTGTGGAGGGTTAGATGGCATAGGACACATGTGAGTACTGAGCACAACTAAGCACAGCGCCTGCCCCCAGATAGGCTCAGTAAATAGTTGGTTTTATTATTAAAATTTTTTAAATTATTTTTTTCTAGTTTCTAAAACTCTTAACTGGTGTTTGACCTTCAGAGAAAGAGCGCCATCCCTGCCACCTTCTTTGGCCACTGTGGCTCTCACTGGGAGGAAATGTTCCTTACCTCGGGAGCCTAGTCGCTTCAGCACTTTGCCATATCGCCAGTCCATGTATAGTAATCTAAAACACGTTAAACAGGTCTGTTTATCTTAATAACCTGCCCATTTGTGTGTTTCCAGCAGTTTTCAGATATTTTGATTTTATAAATCATTTTTATTATGGTAAAATATATATAAATAAACTTTTCTATTAATAAGCTTTTCTATTTTGTGGAATGTAATTCAGTCAGCATTTCACCTTGCCCAGGTAGTAGATGTTATCAGTGACAATAAGTATAATGTCAGACTTCAGAGCCAGAGTGATTGTGCTAACCATAATGGTGAATGGAGGGAAATGATCTCTGTCTTTTGGGTCTTTTTAAGGTATGCAGTGTGGGTTAAGTGGGACTGCTCTATGTAGACAAAAACCTAGACTAATAATTCCTCCCTCAACCCCCACCTGGGGATGAAGAAAAGTGACTTGTCAGTTTTGGCGCAATCTGTCATATATACTCAAAACCATGTTATATCTTATTAGCTTTCTCTTTTTCTTTCTTAGGAAAAAGCAATTTCTGCTTTACCCATAAATTCTCTAACCTTCAAATTGGCTTCTTGACTATCTAGTAAGCTCTCATCAAGTCCTTCCATGGCTTTCTTAGATGGTAGAGCCTAGGACTGAACAAAAAAACATTAATAAGGAATGGTAAATGTTGAGTACCCTTGGGGGATTTTAAAATGTTTTTCTGGCTGTTTCTTAACATGGTACTGGTAATTTGGCAGCCATATAATATTGCTGAAATATGAGAAGACTTGAAACGTAGATGGGAAGTATAGAGATAGATTTCAGAGCCTGTATATGGCTGGTAGCTGGAATTACAAATAAGTGATCTTGGTATAAAACATGGGAGTTGACAGAGAGGAACAGTGGTCCTAAAAGCAAAGGGAAGAAAAAGAGTACATGGCAGACAGGTTTACTCCAGGGGCTGTTAGAGAGATTAGAGGAGAATGAGGAGGAGCACAGTTTACTGAAGACAAGGCAAGAAGGGGTGTCGGATGGGTGCAGTTCGATAATTAGGACATGGTACAGGAGGGATCAACCCAGTTTAACACAAAACTGAACTTTTTTTCTTTCCTTTTTTAAAAAGGAATATTTATTTGTTATTTTATATCTTAGAAGAGGGGAGGGAGGAAGAGAGGGAGAGAAACATTGATATGCAAGAGAAACATCATCAGTTGCCTCTCACATGCCCTCAACGGGGGACCTGGCCTGCAACCCAGGCATGTGCCCTGACCTGGAATTGAACCAGTGACCTTTCAGTTCACAGGCCAGTGCTCAACTGGTTCACTGAGCCACACCAGCCTGGGCTCCTTTTGTTTTTAATTTTCAAGATGATAGTGTCTTTTTAATGTCATTTTTATTATAAAATTAAAATGTACTACATATTTTAAAAGTTGATAAAGCTTGCTCTCAGGTAAGGTTGTATCCAGCTTATACCAATAGTACATAAAAACGCTCCTGCTCCGAACCCTCACCAATAGAGGCATTGTCAACATTTTGCCAATATGATTTATGATTTGTAAAAAAAAAGTCTTATTTTAATTTGGATTTCTTTTATTGGTGAGGTAGAGTATCTTTATTATTGGCCATTTATTCTCTTTTATGAAAAGCCTTTTTTTATCTTCTACATATTCTTCTGGAATGATTGTGGGTTTTCTTGGCTGTTGATAACTTCATATTGGCATGTAGATATATATTATAGATAATGCAATATATATGTATGTATAGATATATAATGACATATAATGTATACATATATACATATACTAGATATATTTATGCATATGTGTGTGACACTATCCTCTTGCCTGTCATGTGTTGTGCAATTTGTTATTAGTTTTTTTGTGTGTTTCATTGGTACTTTTTGCAATATAGAATTTTACTTTTTAAAAATGTGATCAAATCTGTCAGTCATTTTTATGATTTCCAGTGGTCTGGTATCATGTTTAGAAAGGTGTTCCTCACTTCCAACGTTAAAGAATGTTATGGTTTTTAAATTTTTTCTACTAATTATTATTTTATATGTAAGTATTTAATCCAGTCAGAATATTTTTTTGTGTATATTTTTGGCTGGGGATAGTCAGCTGGCTACAACTTTATTTAGTAATTGTTCCTTATTATGCTAATGTGAGTAGCCATATTTATCATGTATTAAGTTCTAGCATGTACTCTGCTCTGTTCCACCGATTTCTTTGACTATTGTCCAAGTGTTTTAATTATTGTAGTTTCCCTTTTTTCCTCTGTTCTTACAGTGAAAAATTAGAATGGGACAAATGTGTCATGAAAAAAGGAAGGGTGTTACAGAGCACCTGCCCACCTCTCTTCCGGTCTCAGTGATCACATTAGAGGCCACAAGTGATAATAAACATTTTGCTAGAATGGTTCTACTTTCACTTATAAGAAAAAATTAGGCATGGTTCACCAGCTAAGGAACTAGATTTTTCTTCATTTCTTCATTTGTTTATTTATTCATCACTCACTCATTCCACAAATAAGCTCCTACTTTGTGCCACGCATTGTATTTGATACTTAGGCCACGGCACTGAAGAGGACTACCATGGTTTCTGCTCTCAGAGAGTTTGGAAGAAATAGATAAACAAATAATAAGAACACATCACATAATTATAAGTGTTGTGAAGATGGTATTGTGATAGTGAGCACGGCCAAGGGAAGGAAGGTAGTTATTTTAAATAGGTGGTCATGGAAGCCCCAAGAGGGGAGCTGGTTGTTTTAAACTGAGAAAAAGGAAGTGATATTCTCTGACCAGTGTTTTAGATATTTAGGCTTTCTTTGGTGTACATTTAATAGTATTCAGGAGTATCTGGCCTACTGTAGGAGTCCTCACTAGATGAACACTAAAACTGTACTGCTTTTGGTATTGGGCACATTAATCTCTGTTATTGCTACCATACGTTTCAGATCCCTCCTAATCCCTGTCATTATTAGATGCAGCGTAATTTTTTACCCATCTTCATTGGATTGTAGTACCTACACAGTGCTGTCCATCCACAAGACATAAAACAAATGAGAAAATAAGCATTGTTTTTATGGCAGCGTTCTTTCCCTACCATTTTAGCATTATACAAAAGCATGCGTGTCTTCTTTCGTTTCTCTTTTGTTCTCTCCCTGCCCCATAACTGGCATTGATGTATTTATTTACTTTCAAAGGCGGGCACTTTTGCACTACTCAGTGGTTCACCAGAGTGCTTTAGAACCATAAAGCTGGACTTATGGTGAACCTTTACTTTCTTTATATGATTGACATCTTCAGACTTCAAGAAATGGCTTATTCAGGTATAAGTTAAAAGGAACAATTTCAATTTTAAAAAGTAACCATTTTAGCTTATACTTAGTTTAAATTGTATTTCTACCTATAATTTTGATGTCATAATTGAACTAGCACAGAGCAACCCAGCATATAAACATTTTTTTCTAAAACTGCAAAGCAAAATGTAGCCACGTGGTGTCACTATAGCATTACAATTTTACTTGGGGCCCAAGAGGTTGAAATTGCCTTTTTTATAAAACTGTATTTAAATATAAATTGTTCTGAAATCTGTCATTTGTGAAATAACATGTGAAACTATTTGTACCATTTAAGCCTTTCTACTCATGTGGAGCATTAATTATGCCTGAAGTCTGTAGATGTACACTGAGGTGCTAGCCAGCTCTTGTCATCTGCAAAGTGTAGCAGATATGTAGGCTTCTGTAGTACAGTTATTCAGTTTCATACAAATAAGTTTTTAAAAAATATTCCTTTGGAATTTTGAAATAAATAGAAGATTAACTCAAAGGGAAGAGATCCATTAAATATTTATAAGGAATCAGAAAGCAAAATAAAGGAGGGATGAGGAAAAGTGAGAGAGGGTTATAGGACCTCAGGGGAGAGACAGGAAGGGAACAGCCTAACACTGAGTAACTGCAATGGGCCAAGACACATATTGTTGCCTTATATGATTCTTCCAATAGTTCTATGAGAGAAATACCACTATTTTTACAAATGTGGACATTGAGCCTTAGGCTAAATTTGCAGGTCTGTCTGAATACGCAGTTAACACCAGTCTTACATTGCCTCTGCAGGATATGAGGTTAAAGAAATAGCTCTGCTTTGGAGTAGGAGACACACACAGAGCCCTGAAGAAGCTCTTATTGCCTCTTTGGCAGGAGCAGTTTTCAGGAATGTTGAAGAAGGCCCTGGTATGGCCATCCTCTGCTCGTGCTGGTCATAGCCACCCAGGCAACCATGATATGCATGCTGAGGATGATGAAGGTGATGATGAACAATTGAGGAAGTTTTTCTCTTTTAAAATGCTCCAAAGGGGATGTAGCAATTCTTCATCTAGATCTTTTTTGTCAGTTTGTCGATAGAGCTTTGAATTTTCCTGTCCCTTAGTTTCCTGTAAGATCATTTTAGATTTTATTACAGTGAACCTGATGTTAACTCCTATTTTGTTTTCCTCAGCTGTGTTTAGAAACAGATTTCATATATTATAGAATTTCTCTTCACAAGATCTCTTAACATCTTGAATTGCTTTTTCAAAATTCATTAAGTTTAGAGAGAGGGAGGGAAACAGAGAGAGAGAGAGAGAGAGAAACATTGATTTGTTGTTCTACTTACTTGTGCGTTCGTTGGGCTGTTCTTGTGTGTGCCCTGACTGGGGATCAAACTGACAACTTTGGCCAGATTGAGAGGATGCTCTAACCAACTAAGCTGCCTGTCCAGGGCTTGATTTTTTTTTTTAAGTTGAGGAATTTCGTATTTTTATTTTCATTTAGAATCCTCTTATTAGGCAAAAAAAAAAACCAACAAAACCCACTGTGTTTTATATTCAGTAATACCTTTGAAACATGGCTGATTGTGCTTAAGTTATTCAGTCAAATCCAGGATTTTTCTGGTTTTATTATATTTTGTTCAAAGGATAATAACATGTTGAGAGTCTTTTGTGTGTAGTGGAAGAAATAGAACATGAGAAAATAAAACATGGTTGCCCTTTTGCTTTATATTTTATTTTATAGTTTTAGAATATAAATGTGTCTCTTAATAAGCTGATTGCATGAGATGATATTAATAACACTAATGATCTGTTATTATCACCACAGATAGTCATTGTTTGTTTTTCATTCTGGAAGGGCAAGAACTATATTTAGTGGTGCTAGCAGTTGCTTCCCAAGTAGTTAGATCCAGTATTAAGTCCAGATAGTGTCTCCCTAGTTGACCATCAAACACCCTTTTTCTCATACTTTCCTTTCCTCAGTATTACTCAATTACTTGTAGGATTTATTCACTTAGACATCCGTTCAACAAACATTTATTGAACACCTGCTATATTGCAGGCACTTAGTTTAGGTGCCAGGCATAAAAGGATGAATAAGAATTTCATGATACAATAAGAATGACAACCTTCTAAAGATTGATAAAGTATAATAGGTGCAATAATAAATAAATAAGTATAAATAAATTAGTTACTATATATAGAGAGAGAATGAATGAGAATGCAGGAGCATAGTTATGGGGGGAATTGTATTAAAAAGAGGATTTGAGCTGAGTCTTAAAGGACCAAGGGATTGAGCAGGCAAAACAAGGGAGAAAGGATGTGCTGTGTTTGCAGGACATTTGCTGAAGGCAGAGTTTGCAATGGACTTGGCCACATCTAAGCTCTTCGCCCAAAACTCTTCATCAGTGGGCCTTTCTGCTTCTCTAGCTCATCTTTGGTTCTTATTTTAAAAGCCCTCTTTTTGTCTCGCTAGTCAATCTCATCTATTTACTTACTCATACTTCCCACCTATGTACCTAAAGCTCAGAGACTGTACATGAATGACAACCCGTTCTTCTTTATGTGACCTTGTGCAGTTGTTTCTGGGTATCTGGGACTTGGTTTTAGTTAAAAGTTATGTTTTTTTTCAAAACTTTCAACAAGGTTAGAAGACTCCCTGTGAAGAACTATAAATTAGGTTAATTTTTACAAATACTATTCAGAATTTAATAAAAATTCCCAAGAAATGAAGAAAGAGTCCCTATTTTGGAGCCAGGATTTGAGTTAGTGTGTCTTTTACTTAGGAAAGTTATGTATTTTCATAGGCATTGTTGGAATATGCTATGTGTACCATTAGTCTATCAGTTTTCCTATTGGAGATCTTCTTTTGGAACCTGTTTTAAGACTGCAGCTTTCCCAACATTTGATTATGGAACTTAGGATATCCTGAAGCAGGAAGTCAAGTGGTAAACTACTAGGCAATAGACTACAGAGCCATCTGGGACTCTAGGCTCCTTACTGTGAGCCAGGGGCCTGCAGCATAGTGAATGGAGTCAAAGGTGAACTATGGAACTGGGACTAGGAACCTGGGAATAAATGGAAATGGTGGGGAAGATTTTCCAGGACCTTCAACTTGGCTACTAGAGTGAATAAGAAAATATTAATGGAGTAAAATTTCATTGACTTTTCTTTTTGGAAGATGAAGAAGAGGGAAGGACAGCTAAATCTTAGAGGTCAAAAAAGCCAAACTTGGACACAGATTTATTTGTGATTGCATAGTCATTTTTCTAGTCCTGTTTACTTTGGAAATGGTAATCTAAAGAAGGTATTGGTTAAATAGCTAAAATTCTTAGTGGAGAGTTAGACCTATATATACTTAAATGACACCCCACACTGCCTAGCAGTGATTGCTCTGACCTTTCGCAGCATTTATAGCTTGAATCACCCAATTTGGCTATTATGCATAATATATCTTGTATGCCTCTGTAATTATTTTGTGATTCTTGGACCTTGCTGTATAATTTTTTGATAGTAGTTGCACATAAGATAGTTTGTTGAATCTCTTTAGACCTCCAACATCTCTGAATGCAGGTGCCTGGATAATAATCAAGTTTTCTGGAAAAATCCTTTTAACACTGCTATCTTTCCCCCCAGTGTTAGAGGGAGATACCAGGAAACAAAAATATTTTATAATATTTATTTCCACATAAAATATGCTTAAAGAGAACTGTATGTACAAGTCCCATGGTTAACAAAATCATTAGAGCTTTCTCAGTGATCATATGATCATATAAACAGTACAAATTCCCTAGCTCAGTGTTCCTTCTGTGGATACAAGGTTAGCTCAGGGGAGAGTGAACCAGAAGTGAAACCAGATTGCTTGTCAGCTGCCAGAAATTCTGGGCAGGGTGCCAGTGCCAGCCTTGGGTTCACCTTCTAAAAATTCATCTTCCACTATGGAAATAGAGGGCTCGATCCCTGGAACAAATGGTGGTAGCGTGAGCACTTGGACTTCTAAAGCTGAAAGTGCTTGAATGTTGTGAGGAAAGGTGGGGGAACTGATTACTGTGGACTGGCGGCTTTGACCTCATTTAAGAGCTGTAATATTTTCTTTAGCAGCCTTACTTCATTATATTTCAAATTATAATTTCATAAGTTAATAATTGCTCTTCCAAATAACATGGGTCATATATACTCATGGATATGCTCTGCCTGATAGGAAGCTGTAGGTTTAATTTCTAATAGTCATAGAAATTCTATGCATTATGAAGCTATTAGGTTTTAACAGCTGTTTTAGTTCATTTCACCCTGTAAAAGAAATGTGATACAGACTAAAATGATCAGTAATTATGTATTTTGAAAGCTAAACCACCAGTTATAGAAAGAGCTAATTTACACATTAGATACTGATAAAACTACAGTATGCTATGAGTTTCAAAGTTACTGTTATCTCCTGCCTAAGACTATGAAACTGAACCTGTGCCAAAAGACGTTTTTCCCTCTTTGAAATTCTCTTTTGCATTGCCTATTGTAATTTTGAAGTTGCAAATCAACAGTTAGGAAGAACTGCTTGATATTTTTCTAAAGAAAAAATTAGAAGGACTCTTAGCAGGAGTAGGATTTAGAAGGATTGTATCTTATTTCTGTTGATCAGTGCCTACCATCTGCCTTCTGTTTAATGTTGTAGAAGTATGCATGCATTTCCCAGTTCTGAACAGATGATGTGCATGGTTTGTGGAGATATATGTGTATTCTGAATGTATGTGTATGTATACCTACAGTGCTTAAAATCACACTTGAAGTGTAAAACAGATAATGAGTCTCCATTTCTGGCTAATTTGCATATTCAGCTCTTGTACACAAAACAAAAGACTACAATGACACTGATTTTCTTTTCTACTTTAGAATCAACACTAACCAGCTGTCAACAAATATTTTGATTAAACACTGTTCTTTATTGAGGAACTTTGGGGCACATTCTTTGTATAAACATATTGTTTTCTTTGATTTCAAGGGACATATTTTCAGTATGATTCATGGATGCATCACACCGGTAAGCTGTCATGCACAAAAATATATTTTTCTCTGTAAACTTCCTTTTTACCATTGATTTCTCTAGGGCAAAAATATGGCTCTGAACAGAACATTCCAACTCAAGATACTTTCCTGAAATAAAGGTGGTAAATAAATGTGTAAGCCTGCTTTAAGTAAATTGAGATTTTAAAGTATAGATTCATAAATTGGACTTTTCCAAGATTTTTAAAGATTTAACAGTTCCTATAATACATTTGAAATATGATTTGACTAAAGAAATTTTGTTAGTATTTTGGCATATATTCATCTAGTATTTCTTCTGTGTGTTACCATACATAAGCATGCTATTTATAAAAAATGGTATTATGGCACATGCTGTATTGAAACCTTGGACATATATATATATTTATACTCATGTAGATATTGTTTCATATCAGTACATACATATCTGCTTTATCCTTTCTAACAATAGCACAGTGTTCTAACATACTGTTGTTTATCTAATTAGTTTCCTATTGAGGGACTTTTAGGATGTTTCCAGTTTTGCTGTAGAACATTGTAGCCTTTGCACACTTTTCTGATTATCTTTTCACATAAGCAGAGTCAAAGGACATGGCCATCTTAAACTGTGAAACATATCTCTAAATACCAACAAAATCATTGTGCCAGTTTATTTCCACCAGCAGTACATGATTTCCTATTTCCTCCCATCCTTATCAACAGTGGGCATTACCATTTTTAATCTTTTGTCAAACCGACAAGCAAACCATGATCTCTCATTTGTTTTACTGTGCAGAATTTTTATTATTTGTAAAGGTAAATCTTGGTATTTGCTATTTGGTAAGCATCTATATTTTCATAGAAAAGATGAAATTTGAGTTGGCCTGAAAGGAATGGTTGACTTCTTTTTTAAATTTATTTTTTATTATATTTTTCTCCATTACTATTCATCCGCCTTACATTCCCCTGCCCCTTGCAATCACTGCACTGTTGTCTCTATAGGAATGGTTGACTTTTAATTGGGTAATTTTAGAGGGTTTTTCCCATGGGGTCATCTAGGAAAGTGGTTCTCAGTCATTGGTGATTTTGCCCCCCAGTGGTCACTTGGCTGTGTCTGGAGACATTTTTGGCAGTCACAATTGAGGGGCAGGGTGCTACTGGCATCTAGTGAGTAGAAGTTAAGGATGCTGCTACACATACTACAATGTACATGACAGCCTCCTACAACAAAGGATTATCCAGACCAAATGTCAGTAATGCCAAGGTTGAGATGCCCTGATTTAGGAGCAAGTTGTGGTAATTCCTTAGGTGAAGGGGGCTTGATTTAGGATATCATTGCTTAAAGTAGAAATAGAGAATAGCTGAGAAGGACATTTAGAAGGAAAAACCAGCCAAGCTTGGTGACTGAATATGGAGGAAAAGAAAAAGAGATTGAGTCAAAAAGAGCTTCGAAGTCTGGAACCTAGATGGCTGGGAAGTGGGATGACATTAGTGGACAGAAATTGTGAGGGAGCCAGTTTGAACTAGTTGTGGAATTATTACTTCAGAAATGCACTCCTTGCTGTTTCATCTGCCTTGCTTTTATACAACGAGATTTTAATTTTACACTTGGTGCCAGGATTGTGTTGAATTTTGGATTACAAAATCTCTAACTGGTACCAAACATTTATTTGGTCTCAAAACAATTTCTTCTTTCTGAAATGTTCTTTCATGTTTACTACTGAATTCATGTCTATTTTTTTAGCAAAGTGAAATGCCATTTTCTTTGGGAAATCTTCCTTGATCTCCCCAAATGAAATAAAAGTGTTTGGTTTTTTGTTTTTTGTTTTTTTTTCATTTAGTCCACAAGTACTATCAGATGCCTGCTACAGGCCAGGCACTGTGCTAGGTACTGTAGCTACAGTGGAGAGCTTTACACACACATGCTCTGCTTTGTAGACTTTACAGCTTACTGTAAGTGTCAAACATTGAAAAAAATAATGACATGTAGCAGAAGAATTACAGTCTATGATAAATGCAAAACAAGAAAAACAGAAGTGAACATTAGTGGTATAACAGAAGAATACAGTTTCAATTGAGTGAGTCAGGGCTTTTTAGGGCAGTCATATTTAAGTAGAGTCCTAAGTGATGATTAGGAGTTAAGTAGGCAAAGACAAAAGGAAAAAGCATTTTGAAAATACAGATAGGAAAGCCTGGAGGGAGGACAGAACTTGGCCTGTTCAAAGAAATGAGAAGAAATTAGTGTGGTTGGGGAGTGGTGGTGAGATAGAGGGAGAGAGGTAGGTAATTACCAAGTTGTTCAGGACTGGCAGAGCCACATTTAAGAGATTGTAGTCTATTGAAAGTGCAGGTCCTGGGAAGGGCATTATGCAAGGATGTGACATGTTTTGACTTAAGTTTAAAGACCTATCTCCTTTGTGGGGAATAGATTGAGGTGGACAGGAGTAGAAGCAGAGAAACCAATAGGGAGGTCTTGTTATTTATAAAGGTCAGGAGATGTAAGGTGGTTGCTTGTATAATGATGGATGGATTTGAGGTATGTTCTTCAGCTTGTGAGACTTCCAAGGAATATTGTTATTTATAGGTTTGGAGCAGAGAAAGGAGGTCTGAGTTGGATTAGAGGATAGTATTTGAAGCCAGGGGATTTGATTAGATTCAAAAGAGATAGAATGTAGACTTCTGGCCAAGATGGAGGCATAGGGTGATACACTGTACTTCCTCACAAACCCAAAAGAAGGACAACAACAAATTTAAACAAAAAGGAACCAGAACTTTCAGAAAATCGAATTGTATGGAAGTCTGACAACGAAGGAGTTAAAGAAGAAACATTCATCAGACCAGTAGGAGGGGTGGAGATTGGCAGCCGGGCAGAGAGGACTCACAGAAAGGCAGTGGCTGCTGGACCAGGTGATCCCATGTTTGCATACGGATAAACCAGGAGGAACAACTGGGGAGCGAGATAGACCACACAATCCAGGGTTTCAGTGTGGTAAAATAAAACCTCAAAAATCTCTGAAAAATCTTGTGGGATTTGTGGTGGCAGGAAAAACTCCCAGCCTCACAGGAGAGTACATTGGAGAGACCCACAGGGTCCTAGAACATACAAACACCCACCTACTCGGGAATCAGCAACAGAAGGGCCAAATTTGTTTGTGGGTAGTGGGTGAAGTGACTGAAAGCCAGCAGAAAGCTGATCAAGTGGCTCTGTTCCCTCTTGGACTCCTCTCACACATACAGTGCCACAACGCAGCAACCTGGGTTGCCTGACCCTGGTGAATACCTAAGGCTCCATCCCTTACTATGTAACAGGTGCACCAAGACAAAAAAAAAAAAGGCCCAAATGAAAGAACAGATCAAAGTTCCAGACAAAATCCAACTAAGCCACGAAGAGATAGCCAACCTATCAGACACAGAGTTCAAAGCACTGGTAATCAGGATGCTCACAGAATTGGTTGAGTATGGTCTCAAAATAGAGGAAAAAGTGAAGGCTATGAAAAGTGAAATAAATGAATATGTACAGGGAACTAACAGTGATGGGAAGGAAACCAGGACTCACATCAATAGTTTGGAGCAGAAGGTAGAAAGAAACATTCAGCCAGAACAGAATGAAGAAACACGAATTCAAAAAAATGAGGAGAAGCTTAGGAACCTCCAGGACAACTTTAAATGTTCCAATGTCCGAATAATAGGGGTCCCAGAAGGAGAAGAGGAAGAGCAAGAAACTGAAAACTTATTTGAAAAAATAATGAAAGAGTGCTTCTCCATTCTGGCGAAGGAGATAGACTTCCAGGAAGTCCAGGAAACTCAGAGAGTCCCAAAGAAGTTGGACCCAAGGAAGCACACACAATGCACATCATGATTACCTTATGTAATCTTATCTTGACTAGGTAAGATTATCTTGGGTAATCTTACCTTACCCAAGATTAAAGATAAGGAGAGAATCTTAAAAGCAGCAAGAGAAAAGGAGACAGTTACCTACAAAGGAGTTCCCATAAGACTATCAGCTGATTTCTCAAAAGAAACCTTACAGGCAAGAAGGGGCTGGAAAGAGGTATTCCAGGTCATGAAAGGCAAGGACCTATATCTAAGATTACTCTATCCAGCAAAGCTATCATTTAGAATGGAAGGGCACATAAAGTGCTTCCCAGAAAATGTCAAGTTAAAGGAGTTCATCATCACCAAGCCCTTATTATATGTTAATGTTAAATGTTAAAGGGACTTTGCCCTGGCT
>PVJI01005964.1:0-77061 GCA_004026765.1 Micronycteris hirsuta
CAGCAGAAACAAGAATTTAAAGGTAAATCTGGTAGGAAAGACTAGAACCTGTTTTTGTTTGACCATCCCTTACAAGGAAGTTTGAAACCTCTTAGCATGTAAATTTCCAAAGATACCATTCATTTGAATAGAGATAATTGTGTAACAGATCATGCTATCTTATTTACTGATTATGGGTAAATAAATTTTTAGTATACATGTCACATGTAAATGTATTTTATCTAAAACCGCTAAAACCTTAACATAGATTTTCTTAATTTCTTAAAATGTGTCATAAATCATTTCTTCAAATATATCTTACAGATTCATCTGTCAATCTCTGAATTCTATAATTCAGTTTGGGGACTCCTTACATTATTGGAGTGTCTGTGTTTCTATTAAAAGTTATCTACTCATTAAAAAAAAAAAAAAAGGCCCGGCTGGTGTAGCTCAGTGGATTGAGACCGGGTTGGGAACCAGAAGGTCCCAGTTCGATTCCCAGTCGGGGCACATGCCTGGGTTGCGGGCCGGGTCCCCGGTGAGGGCCATGTTAGAGGCAACCATGCATTGCTCTTTCTCCCTCCCTTCTCCTCTCTCTAAAAATAAATAAATAAAATCTTAAAAAAAAAAAAAAAGACTATTGTGCAGATTAAATGAATATAGGTAAAACCTATTAGAACAGTGATGGCCCAATAAGTATCAATGCATTAGTAATATTAGTGATTACTTTAGTGAAGTGAAAATAATCAAATACCTTAACCCAATGTGAACTATTTAGAATGGTCAACTGTTTGGAAAGAGCAGCTGAGATAACACACATAAAGAGCCATGTAAACAGTCGTGAAACACCATCACCTCTGGACCGTAATACACACAATATAGCTATTTGAAGTCAGCCCTAATATATTTTGACTGATAATTGTTTTATTTTTAAAATATCATTTTTCACACTGTCATTATTTTACCTTTCAACAAACGAGATTTATCGCTTTAAACAATCACAAGCAGTTCTCTGAGTTTCATTAGCGGTTACCTAGTTATTTTCTGATCCAACGTCAACGTGCGGTTAAGCCTCAGGTTCAGTCTACTACCAGACAGTCCAAATAGGTTAACTCGTGGGTAGCAAACATCTCATTGGGATAGCTACGTCTTTATCAAGCCAAACCGAACATCAGTCAACACACAGGAAGACGTTAAAGATCTTTTCCAACAGCGAACAGACGTTTGAATCACACTGAACATTCCTGAGCCAGAAAGTAAAACCATTATCTTGCGATTATCCACTACAGCAGAGGTGTCAAACTCATTTTCACTGGGGGCCACATCAGCCTCCAAATGTAATTTTAGGACTGTATAAATGTAACTACTCCTTGACTAAGGGCAAGGAGCTCTACATTCGGCCCTTTGAAGGCAACCGTCAGGCTGATGGAGCACCCCGCCCACCCCCGCACAAATGAGTTTGACCCCTGCACTACAGATTTCAGCTGAAGGTCGAAATTAGCACACCCTCTCAGGTGAGCTAATAGAGCAAGGGCAGTCCCTGATCATGAATGTGAATGATAAAAGTAGGTGACCCAGGCAAGTGACTCCCCTGCAGCTCTCCCTTTGGCCTTTTTTCCTTAAACAATGATTAAAGACGCCTGAAAATTAATTGTGAAGTCATGTGTTTTCAAATTCTCCGCCTTCCAATATTTGAGGGGTGGAGCTAAGAAAAGAATAAAAAGCGAATGGCTGAACCCAGAGAGATGCGAAGGGGCCAAGTAAACCAAAACCTGGCAGCCGCCCCAGGACCAGCGAAGTGGGGGTCCCGCAACTGTGCTCTCCCCAACGCTCAGCTGAGCGAGCTCGCATCCGCAGAACGCTATGAGGCCGACCTCGCTCCTCACGGCCAGCTGGAGGATGAACGAGGTACCCCGGGACAGGAGAACAAGACTTACGCAGAGAACGAGAAAAACGTAAAACCCACCTTCAAATAATACCTCACCGGCCTTCCACTCGCGTCTCCCGGAAAGCAGTCGGGCGGCGGTGACGTCAACAAGGCGCCCGTTCTGTCTGCCGCGTCAGCGCCGCTCTGTGATGACCTCACGCTGCTTGCCCCGCCCCTCTGCTGCTTGCTCCGCTCTTCCGCTTCTTTCCCTCCGCTCTCAACGGCAGTCGTTCCGAAGTGCCTCTAGTTAACGTAGTGGAAGGAGCTTCGGATGAGACACTGGGCAACTTTCTCTAGATTTGTATTTGGCTAAAGCCCCTAATACAGATTGAGCTTTTTTAACATTAAAAAAAAAGGTTCGTTACTTAAGCTTTGTTCAGGTTTTTACTTTCACCAAAGCTCATTCCAGGGCCATGGTTGCTACTACATCCCCATTGTCTCCTTCAAAACGAGACTCGAAAAAGCAGCTTCCCAAATTATCTGTGGTGAGCTGCAAGTTCTTTATTTTTCCAATCCATCGCTAAGAGATATTTTTGTAAAATGCAGTAAAAATGGATTACTTGGAAGTTGGAATAAAGCAAAATATTTCAGTAAACACAGAACAATTGAAGCTTTGCACAAACACCCGGTATGCCAATACCTAAAGTTTTTTAAGTAGCAAATGAATTACTTCTGGTTCATTATTCTAACCTAGCCAGATTACAGTAGCTTCTAGTAGAGGGCAATGTATCTAAACCGTTACTCTGTTTTGTTTTCTGTAAATTTTTATTTATTGACTTTTAGAGAGAGCGGGGAGGGGGAGAGAGAGAGACATTAATTTGTTGTTCCACTTACTCATGTATGTATGCATCCATTGGTTGCTTCTTGTGTGTGCCCTGACTGGAGACCCGAAACCTTGGCATATTGGGGTGACACTCTAACCCTGAACTAGTCAGCCAGGGCAAAGTTAAATTATCTTCTCATGAAAGCAATGAATTCAAGATGTTATACATTGCTAGGCTTACAGTTATCAAGCCAATTTTAAAATACCACAAAGTGCAATGTGGTCCTATTGCACATGACTAGTGCACAATTCACGCCTCATGGGACTCAACATGTGAGTTCAACAACATCCAAACTAATCCATACCCTATTCAAGAAACTCAGTTTACCCATGACAGTTATTGCAGCAATGCCAAATTGCCATAAAAGTTTATAAATGATTCTTCTCAATTTCTCCACTCATCTCAGTTAATGAGTAGACAGATAATGAATAGTTCATGGACTGACACCAGTCCACAGGCCACAGAAGGTGCACTGTCCTTGAAAGTTGGGTAACTAACCTTACCATGAAGAGTGTTGAAGATTCTTAATACTCTTCATGGTATTAAAGACTGAAATACCACCCAGAATTAATCAGAGCCTGAGAGATTGCCCTACACAAAGAAGATACTGAGGCTTTAAGGCAAACCGTCACATCTTTTTATCACTTGGGTCCTTCAGGAAGCAAATATGGAAATGGGGTTAGAAATATAAGAGGCTTATGGGGCTGGTCATTAAAAAATAAAAAGGGAGGAAGCAGGACTGGGCAAAAAGCCTCAGACCAGGATGAACATCTCACAGGTCTTAGCAAATCCAAAGGTAAGCTCTAAAGCAAAGAGTGCCCCTAGAGGAGACTACACTGGGCAGAGACAGTGAGGCAATGGTACCACCCTCTGTGTTCAGTCATTGGCAAGATCATGGCTCAGCTTAAAAACAGAGACAGAGGCTAAAGGTGCTACCAGCTGAAGGCCGCCAGCCAACTGCACTGCTGCAACCGAATGGTAAATTCTTTCTTAAAGGAGATCAGATGGGCATACCTCCTCAGCTGCTGTCCACTGGCCCATCCGCACCACGGCAGCACCACAATCCCATGGTTTGTTAGACAAATATTTACTGAGTTCCCATTATGTGCCAGACTCTATTCTACATGTTACATGTACAGGAGTGAAAAAAGTACCTCCCCTTATGGAACTTACATTCAAATTTACCTTTAGGAATACTGCCCTCTCTTTTTTCCCCCTCTCCTTTCCTCCACTTTACTCTCCCATTCTCTATCTTCACTGCACTTTTTTCCCCTATAACACCTGATTTCAACATTTAAACCTTCCTGGTTCATGCTTTAGTATTGCTTAGACCCCCTAGTGAGCAATGGTGAAAGAAACGTCACCCAGTGGAATCTGGAGAAACCAGACTCATAGATACATAGGAAAGATTGGTGGTTGCCAGATGTGTGTGGGAGGGGGGGAGGGCATGACTGGGGGTGGGCAAAATGGGTGAGGGGGTCAAAAGCTACAAACTTCCAGTTATAAAACTTCCAGTCATGGAGGTGTAATGCACAGTATGGTGACTATACTTTAAAAAAACTATTGCATATTTAAAAGTTGCTAAGAGAGTAGATCTTAAAAGTTGTCATCACAAGATAAAAATTGTAACTATGCCAACTGATGGACATTGATTAAATTTATAGTGATAATCATTTTGTAATATATGAGGGGGGCCCCCAAAATGGAATTTATTTATTAAAATTGTGTATTTATTCTTACATATTTAAACTTCGGTCACCTTCAAAATACTCTCTATTTGATGCAAGACTTTTTTCCACTGTTCAAAACAGTTTCTGAACTCATTGATTTTGATACTTTTTAGTGATTCTGCAGTTTTGTTTTGTTTTTTCATCTCTTCCACATCGGCAAAATGTTTCCCTTTGAGGACTTTTTTTCATCTGGAAAACAAAAATATCACTCGGGGCGACATCAGGTGAATATGGAGGATGAGGCACAGTGCGGCAGGGCAGGGGTGGGGTGATGCCATCTTTGGTCAAAACTGCTAAACACAGTGCAGTGTGGGCAGGTGTGCTGGTGAATCACCCATCGTAAAATTGGCAAATGCATTGTAAGAGTCTTGAAAAAAATTCACTGAAGGTGAATGCAGCCTCACAACAACGCCAGCTGATACACTGATACAGATGGGTTCCTCGAACACTAACCTAATGGGGGAAGCCTGTACTACAAAGGGCCCACACTCCAGAAGATAATTTTGGTTTTTGGGGAGTCCCCCTTGCATTATATCAAATCATTATGTTGTACACTTCAAGTTAATATAACGTTCTATGTCAATTACATCTCAATACAACTAGGAGAAAAGAAGTTATCCAAAACCTCAGGTCACAGAGGGAGAAAATACCTCCCAAGAGCATTTCAAAACCACTGCATTATGCTACTTCAAGTTTCTGTTACTCCATTCCACATTAGGAAGCTGAATTCACCTCAGAGCACTAGTGAATACTCCAGCCCTTGGCTACACTGAAAGAGAGTGGATATGTAACAATACAGCTGGCACTGGGAGTGGAAGATAAAGGCACAGATTAGTTCCTTCCCCTTGATTATGCTATATTACAAATGATGGTGGGAGACACTACAGCAGCTCACAGGGCAAGTAAGCTCTGTGACCCTAGGCAAGTTACTTAACTTCTCTGATCCTCAGTTTTCTCACCTGGAAAATAGAGACAATAATAGTACCTATTTCGTGGGTACTGCGAGGACCCAATGAGACACTGTAAGTGCTTACCACAGTGCCTGGCACAGAGTGAGCAATTAATAAACATTGTTAGTGACAATAATTATTACTACATAATATTACAAAACCAGGAGGAAATGAGATCGTTGGGATGTTAATGAAAAAACGAAAATTATGATGTTGAATTTAGGAAGTTTCTTAAGTCTTAGTTTAACAAAATCAGGCTCCCCATTAATATCAGAGTAAAATCTTAGAATTTTTTTTCTTTTAAAGATTTTATTTATTTATTTTTAGAGAGAAGGGAATGAAGGGAAGAAGAGAGATAGAGAAACATTGATGTGCGAGAGATACATGGATCTGTTGTCTCGCATGCCCACAGGTGGGCACCTGGCCTGCAGCCCAGGCATGTGCCTTGACTGGGAACTGAACCAGCGCCCTTTTGGTTCACAGGCCAGTGCTCAATCCACTGAGCCACACTAGCTAGGGTGAACTTTTTTTCTTTTTTTCATTCTAGAGATCGAACCCAGGACCTCATATAGGCAAAGCATGGGCTCTACCACTGAGCTACATTCCCCACCCCCTTAGAATTTTTTTTCCAGCTTCTGAATGATAGCATGAGAAAAATCACCACTTTACAGTCATCATAACTCTTGACTCAGTGAGATTCGCCAATAGATGCTAAATGAAAATAGGATATTCCCACCTCCTTAAATCATCTCATCACAGATTATTTCAGAAATACAAAGGTAAAAATGGTAATGTCGCAGTGGGGCAAGTGCGGTTGGCGGGGTCCTCTTCTGACTGCAGACCGCTGACTGCCTGTGTCCTGCCCTGGGGAAGGCAGAAGGGAGCTGCCGGGCCTCGTTTCTAAAGACACTGATGTCACCATGAGGACTCCACGCTCGTGACCTAATCCCTCCCAAAACTCCACTCCTAATTCCATCACCATGGGCAGTAGGATTCCAACATAAAAATTTGGGGGAGGGTTGGGGGTCACAAGCATTCAGACCACAGCACTCCACTTCACTGTGCTTTATTGTCCTAGATGATTTACATCAAAAACCGGAATAAAGACAGAATTTGAAAACCTTCCTAGGATTGGCCATTTGAAAAAATAATTGTGATAAAGCAATTCTTATTTAAGGAATTGATTCCTGTCATATTCCTTTCAAATCCCCTGAAACCTTGCCACATAATAATGTCCTTCCCCAAAAATCAATGTTTATAGGCACAATGAAAATAAATACACTTATTTATTACTCAGAATGAATCCTTCCTGTGAATTGCGTGTAGCTCTGTGCTCTGGCTTTAAAACTGCCTCCTGCCATTCCCAAGAATGACCAGAATGTTCTGGCCTGATAGCAGCTCAAGGTGTAAAGGGAAGGGACCTCAGTCCAAGACTCAGAGATTTGTCCTCATCAAAGGCGTGGCCATGTGACTTGGTTATGTGTTCTGAACCTAATCTGTAGAATCGTAAAATTATGATTCCCAAGCTACTAATTATTTTTCTAAATTTTATGACAGAAATTAGGTGCTCTATTTTGCAATTTAAGGCTTTGAGACTGTTTTCTTATGTATTCCTTAAAAGCCCAGGCTCTACTGAATTTCCAGCATTGTTGGATAGGCCCCTGTTATGAGAAGGCTTACCAGTTTCAATAAACAGACGCGTGAGTTTCGGCCCTCTCTGTGTCTGTGCCTTTTGCTATGTAACTTTTTCGTTCTTCCCATCAGGAGTCAGAGTCCATTTTCCAACCCCTTGATTCTGAGTGTGGCCATTTGATTTGTTTTAGCAAATGGGATAATAATGGATGCAGTGCAAGAAGAGGCTTGAAAACATAAGCTTGCTCTGGTTCTGCCATCACAGTGAGAACAGGCCCAGCTTGACCACTGTCCCACGAAGACTGTAAGGGTCACACAGAGCAGAGCCTGGTCACACAGAGCAGATCCCAGTCACACGGTCAAGCCCAACGGAAACCAGCTGACTCAAAGCCCATTCCCCCCAGACACAGGAGGGAGCCCAGTCAAGATCAGAGCTAGGCCAACCTAGCAGAAGCCTTGGACACCTAAGAAGTAAATGTATAGTGTCATATGCCACACAGCAATTTTGTGGTGCTAGGTAACTGCCACAAGTTAGTAAAAATGTATGAAGAAGGAGAGTAGAGAGTTTGACTTCTTGGAAAATGTTAGTTCTCCTAGATGTTAAGAGAGTTATTTGTTGAACCAAAAAATGTAAAGGTTACTTACCCTCAATAAGAACCCATATACATATTGTCTGGGGCTCATTTCACAGCATTATAAAAGTGATATTGGCGAAATATAATACTCCTGAAATGAATGAAAAACGTTTTTGTTACAAGGCTGCATGTCTGTTTGGAAGCACATATTTGTGCAACAAGAGGCAGGCAGAGAATAACTAACCCCTGATAGTGCATTACTGTCAGGGTATTCATCTAAGGATCCTAGATTGTATCAAAACCCTTCTTGCTTTATTAACGCATTTAATTTGTAGCTCAAAGAATCTATATGCATATTGCACACAGTTCCACTGATTATACAGACATCAGACTGACTTATTTTTTATCCACAGATCCCAAAAACATGTTTGTTTGCATATTTTAAGGAAGCCTCACTAACCATCTATTGTAGTTATCTAAGCATAGCTAGAAACATAAAAAAGACTGGTCAAAGTTAAATTTCTACAAATGAGATGTAAAAGATTTTACTTATTTATTTTTAGAGAGAGGAGAAGGGAGGGAGAAAGAGAGGGAGAGAAAACTCGATGTGCAAGAGAAACACACATCCCAACCAGGATGGCACTGGAAACCCAGGCACATGCCCTGATCGGGAATCAAACTGGAGACCTTTGTTTTGCTGGATGATGCCCAGCTGAGCTACACCATCAGGGCAGAAGGAAATTTGAAATTATATAATAAATGGTTTGACTGGTCCTCCAATTTGAAAATTGAAAGGAAATTATATTATTAAAATTTTATTTTACCCTATATTAACAAAATTCTGATTATAACTGCAGTACACTAATTCTTAGAATGAATCAGGACAGAATCAAATTTTGGCTGGGATTTTTGTTAAAAAATTTTTTCTGACAAAATTTTTAGATTTTTTTAAGTGTAGTGTGGTATCCTAAATTGGATCCAGGACATAAAAAGTACATTAGCAGGGGAAAAAATGGTGAAATCTGGATAAAAATTGGAGTCTAGTTAATAGCAATAAACGAATATTAATTTCTTAGTTTTGACAAATGTTCCATGTTAATTTAAGATACTGACATTAGTAAAACTGATGAGGAGAAGACAAGAACTCTCTGTACTATATTTGGGATGTTTCTATAAATCTAACATTATTCCAAAATTAAAAGTTTATTTTGGAAATGAAGTACTGACTCCTGGTCAAGATGGCAGCACAGGCAGACATGGCTCACCTCTTCACACAACCACATGAAAATTACAACTAAAGTATAGAATAACCATTATTGAGAACCATCAGAAGTCGAGTTGAATGGAAGTCTGACAACCATGGAGTTAAAGAAACCACATCCATCCAGACTGGTAAGGGGGGTCACAGACGTACAACGGGCTGGTCCCACATCCATGTGTGGTGAATAAAATTTGGGAGGGATATCTCAGGAGTGAGGAGTCCCAGCCCCACACAAGACATCCCAGCCCAGGGTTCCAGTGTCAGGAAGATAAGTCCCCACAACTTCTGCCTGCATAAACGAACTAGGGGATTGAGTCCATGGAAGAAACTTCTGGAGTCCCAAGCAGTTCCTCTTAAAGAACCCACACATGGACTCACTTACTCAGACTCGCTCCCTCTAAGCTCCAGTGTGAGGGTAGCATCTTGGAAGGCACCAGTGGCATACTGGGAGAGACTGAAGGGTCTGACATCAAGGCAAGCAGAGGCCATTGTCCCTTTTCTGGGTCCCTTTCCCACAGAGCCACAGAGCTGGCAAGCTGGTACCATATCTGAGGCTCCATCAGCCTGGCTAACACTGTTTGCCCCATCTTGGAGATCCCCTGAGGCTCTACCCCACCAACTTGGGGCCTAGCCAAGCTGTTCTTCCATATGAATGGCTGGTCTTGGCTCATGCTGCATATCTACCTAAATCTTCTCAAACAAGCAAAGGCTAGCCTCAGTGAGCCCCAGGCCCGGCACTAGCAGCAGCCAGCCCAGATTCACAGTTTAGCTTCCCCTGGGAACCTCCAAGCTCAGCACAAGTAGCAACCATCTCGGATTGCTTTATAGCTCAGGCAAGGTGGCCCCGGGCAGAACATGGGTGAGGGCTGACCTTGGCCTATACCACCTAGGAAATCCCAGGGCCAGTGCACCCAGTAGACAGCAACAGACCACACTGGAGTACCACCACCCTGCCCCTACACAGCTGATCCTCCACAGAAAGTGGAGGTTGGGGTAGGTGGTCACAACAGTCCCTGCAGCTGACTGGCCTGGGTAAATCCCTCCCATTGATCAACCAACAGTAACCAAGCCTCAACTACAAAAGAAGGGTGTACTCAGCCCACAGGAGGAGCGCACCTCGAGTGTCCAGCTTGGGTGATAGGTAAGGCTATGCCACTGGACCCTACAGGACACCTACTACATTAGGCCACACTACCAAGACACAGAGTCAAAGCAGCTCTACCTAGTACATAGAAACAAACATAGGGAGGCTGACAGAATGAGGAGATAAAGAAACATGGCCCAAATGAAAGAACAGGTCAAAACTTCAGAAAAAGAACTAAACTAAATGGAGATAAGCAATCTATCAGATGCAGAGTCAAAACGCCGGTTATAAGGATGTTTAAGGAACTTAGTGAGGACCTCAACAGCATAAAAAAAGATCTCGTCAGAAATGAAGAATACACTAATTGAAATAAAGAACAATTTACAGGGAAACAACAATAGAGTGGATGAAACTGAGAATGAAATCAATGATTTGGAACATAACGAAGCAGAAAACAACCAATCAGAACAACAAGAAGAAAAAAGAATCCAAAAAAATGAGGATAGTGTAAGCAGACTCTGGGACAACTTCAAGAAGTCCAACATTTGCATCACAGGGGTGCCAGAAGGAGAAAAGAAACAGCAAGAAATTGGAACTCTATTTGAAAAAAATAATGAAAAAAGGGTCCCTAATTTGGTGAAGGAAATAGACATGCAAGTCCAGGAAGCACAGAGATTCCCAAACAAGATGGGTGAAAAGAGGCCCACTCCAAGACAGATCATAATTAAAGTGCCAAAGGTTAAAGATAAAGAGAGAATTTTAAAAGCAGCAAGAGCAAAGCAGATAAGTACCTATAAAGAAGTTCCCATAAATCTTATCAGAAGTCAGCTGATTTCTAAAAAGAAACTTTGCAGCCTAGAAGGGATTGAAAGATTCAAAAGTCATGAAAGCAGAGACCTACAGACAAGATTTCTCTACCCAGCAAAGCTATCATTTAGAATCAAAGGTCAGAAAAAGAGCTTCCCAGACAAGAAAAAACTAAAGTTCATCATCACCAAACCATTATTACGTAAAATGTTAAAGGGACTTATTTAAGAAAAGAAGATCAAAACTATGAACAATAACGTGGCAAAAATACATATCTATCAACAATTGAATTGAAAAACAAACTAAGTAAACAAGAAGAAAAGAGAGAATCATGGATACAGCAAGCATTTTGATGGTTGCCAAATGGGAGGGGGCGTGGGGGAATGGGTGAAGAAGCAGGGGATTAAGACGTACAAATTGGTGCCTACAGAATAGCCACAGGGATGATAAGTACAGTATGGGAAATGGAGTGGCCAAAGAACTTATACACATGGACATGAACAATGGTGGGGGGATTGCATGAGGGAGTAGGGGGTGCTGGGTGGAGGGGGGCAAAGGAGAAAAACCCAGGACAACTGTAATAGCATAATCAATAAAATATAATTTTAAAAATAAAAGTTTATTTCAAAATTATTAGATGACAGTCTTCATTTACTTTAATAAGACAACCACAACAAGATTTATTTTTGCAGAAATATGTGAAAGCTGTACCAGTTTTCCCAGGAGCCTAAGTCCCTTGAGACAAGAAATATCTCTCTTGTCCTAATCTGTGTAGACTTCCTTCTCTTTAATAGTAACTCATATATCTCTGCCATATCCTCATTCATCCATGACTTTTCAGTTTCCCCATCACTTTGCTCAACTAAATAAAATACAGCATCTTTTGTAACAATTGTTATTGCACTTTGCAGCCGAGCTACGTTTTTTCCCCTGGGTTTTGGGAAGAAAGGTGATGGACTCCAGAGCTAAGAAGGAAAGGATGCCCTGGCTGGAGTGGCTCAGTTGGTTGGGGCATCACCCAGTAAAGCGAAAGGCAGTGGGGTCATGGTTCAATTTCCGGTCAGGGCACATGCCTAGGATGTGAGTTGCAGGTTGAGGCAACCAACTGATGTTTCTCTGTCCTTTCCGTCTCCTCTCTCTAAAATCAATAAGCATGTCCTTGATGAAGATTTTTTTAAAATGAAGGAGAGATATTTGATTTTATAAGTGGTCGGTTTTTTATCAAATGACCAAACAACCTCATGCCTATAGGAACACAGATGATGTTGGGAAGACAGGGAACCCTGTGCCTGCACTTTTCCTACACTTTACATTCATTGACACTGAGGAAATAAAGCAGCCAATAAGAATTGGCAGCCAATGAAAAAAAGGGGAAAAGGCCCAGGAGGGATCTAAACAAGGGGTACCAACAATATTCAGAGACTGCCTTCAATCCATGGAGAGCATAAGATTCTTAGAAGCTAGTGACAACAATGACCAAATCCCTGTCTCCCTGAGGCCATGGCTCCACAGAAGGCAAGTTCACATAGGCAAATAGGAATTCAAGACCTAGGCCATTGGTTGGAGTGTCTTCCCCCTATGCTAAGGTTGTGGTTAGGTCCCCAGTAGGGGCACGGATGGGAAGCAGCCAGTGAATGCATGGGTACGTGGAACGGCAAATTGACGTTTCTCTCTCTCTCACTCTCCCCAGTTCCTCTTTCTCTAAGAAATCAATCAATAAATTTGTTGAAAAATGAAAAGAAAAGAAATTCAACACAGACCCATACCCAGTTATAATGTGATCCCCCAAATGGGCTTGTGTTTGCACTTTTCAGAGTATCCCAAAACATAAAAATCATAAAAAATGCTAATTCCCATAGAATTCTAGGATTGCTAAAAGTTTGTCTTTGGATGCCAAGTTGAGAAACATTGCTTTAAGAGTATATAGCGAAGGAAAAGGCAAAATATGAAATCAGAATTCCTGCCTCATAACCCAGCACAGCTATGTGACTTTCTGCAAGTTACTGTCCCTCTCTGTGTTTCTGTTTCCTCCCCTGTAAAGGGGGATGGAAATGGCATCTTCCTCATAGGTTATTGGCAGAGTTAAAAGTGACAATCTAAGAAAAGAAGGAAAAATTGTGCTTCTGGCACTACCCACTACTCCTTACTGCCCCATGCTCAGCCAGTCTGTACGAGGAGGCGAAGCTGATGAAAGAATCGCAGGGCTGAGGTCCCTTCCCACTGGACAGCATTCACTCCCGTTTACTTTGTTGTTTTCTTCCTCAAAGGTTTAAAAGAGCTCCTGGTAACACTATTTTTGCTTTTTCCTTATGTACTCAGCAGGTCTTTTCCTATCCACACTATTTCTTTAGCTCCCATGAAGAAGCTATGGTGTTGGCTGATAAAAGTGCCCAGCTGTTTCTGGTTTGATTCAATCATAATCATATTGTCAACTTTCAAGATGTTAATTAAGGAATAAAGACAATTGGGTGTGTTTTACAGGGCCTGTTATGACTTGCCGTGCCGAGTACACCAGAGAGTGAGCCCAGAGGTTGAAATGCAGTTCCTCTGCTCCTTGCTATGTGTTAATGGCTCAGTTAAGCATTCCTTAAAGTACAGTTTCTTCTTGTTCCAAGAGTGGGTGTTCAGTAATAGTTTTGTTTGGGAGTTTTGCACCAGAGCAGGCCCTCTGAGACTGAAGAAATTCCACAGCTCTATTTCCAAACATATTCTGTTGACTCATCTCTCTGGTAGGGGGAAGGGGTATCTTGAAAAGGTTTCACTGTAGCCTGTGGCCTTGATTCCAGTACCACCAAGAAGTAGGGCCATTTTTTCAAAACTTATTTTAGGTCACGCTGGTTAATAACTTTATATATATTTCAGGTGTACAGCTTCAAAATATGCCACCTGTATACTCCATTGTGTGCTCACCACCCAAAGTCTAGTCTCCTACCGTCACCTTCCATCACTTGACCCCCTTTGCCCTTTTCATCTTCCTCCCACTTCCCTTCCCCTCCAGTAACTGCCATTCTGTTGTTCGTATCTATGTGCTTGTTGCTTTTTTTAATATCCCACATATGAGTAAAAGCATATGGTTCTGTCCTTTTCTATCAAACTTATTTAACTTAGGATCTCATATACCCTCAAGATCCATCCGTGTGTTGCAAATGGCAGAATTTCATCTTTTTATGGCTGAGTAGGAGATATACACGAGACGCTGTCCAGAGAAAAAGTCCAACCATTGTTAATATAATGAGAATGGTTTGCATGACATTGATGTAACCTGGCAGCCAAGTTGAGTGGACTGGAATGCACATGTGTGAACAATGATGACTTCATTGTACTAGCCATGTGTACTGTGTGGCCCTTGCATTCAAAATGACTGAGCAAGTAGAGCAATGAATCTGCATCACATTTTGCATTAAGCTTGAACATTCCTCCACAGAAACTGTTCTTATGATTCAGAAGGCCACAGCTATGGGCAACAGGTGATTGGCAGCTTCATCACGACAAGATGCTCACTCATGCATCATGTCTCATGCAGAGTTTCTGGTGAAACATCAAATCACCCAGTTGACTCAGCCCCACTACAGCCAAGATTTGGTGCCCTGTGACTTCTGGCTTTTCCCAAAACTAAAATCACCTTTGAAAGGGAAGAGATTTCAGCCTGGCTGGTGTAGCTCAGTGGATTGAGCGCGAGCTAGGAACCAAAGGGTCCCAGTTCGATTCCCAGTCAGGGCACATGCCTGGGTTGCGGCCAGGTCCCCGTGAGGGCCATGTGAGAGGCAACCATACATTGCTGTTTCTCTCCCTCTCTGACTCCCTCCCTTCCCCTCTCTCTAAAAATAAATAAAAATAAAATCTTTAAAAAAAAAAAAAGAAAGGGAAGAGATTTCAGAATTTCAATGAGATTCAGGAAAATACAACAAGGCAGTTGATGGTGATTGGGAGAGTTATGTGAGGTCACAAGGTGAGGGGACTGAGGTCATTGTCCTATGTGCCATGTTTCTTGTATCTTGTGTCTTCTTCAATAAACATCTCTATTTTTCATATTACATGGCTGTGTACTTTCTGGACATACCATAATGAACATAGGGGTACATATATCTTTATGAATAACAGTTTGGGAGAAGATATCTGCAAACAATACCTCCTATAAGAGGCCAATATATATAAAGAACTCTCCTTAGTTGACTTGGTATAGCTACTTCTAGCGACAGCGGTACAACAACAGGATCAGGACCTGGTCTGATTCAGTCATTCATCATTACAAAGCACTTCTGGTTCCCAAAGTGAATGGAAAGATGGGCATGCTGCTAATTATGACTGTGGTTCAGTAATTGGGCTAATAAAGAAGAGCGGGTTGGGTTACCCGACGTTTTCCACAGAAAGGATAAATTCAACACAACGCCTCTAGAGAGGCAAATCCCGCCCCCCCCCAAAACTTGGGCTTGGAGAATAACCAGGCGAAAACTGCAGGTCAACACAAGTGTCTTCAATCACTGGGAACTTGGGGTGCCCATGCTGGACAGCCAATCCCCAATAATGCTTATCAAGCAAATTAATTTACAGGATCATAAATTACAATGAAAGTTTAAAGAGGTGCCGAGTCGTACCCTTTCCCAAAGAAGGGCTGGGACCCTACAAGCAAAGGAACTTTGAAGTTGAAAAAATTATCCAGATAAACTTTAAACCTGTTTATGCTAAAAGAAACTAAAATGTGGAAATGATTATTCTGGTAACAAAAAGACTGGAAATGTCTAATTAGAGGCATTTGTAGTAATTTGTACCATTTTGCACTTGCCCTACGTCATGACTTTTGATAATTGGAAAATAAATAGCTATCCATGAAGAGGCCTCATTCTTTGATAAGTCTTCTATAACATCCTTGTCCACAGTCCTGACTGGTGTGGCTCACTTGGTTGGGTATCATTCTGCAAAGTGAAGGGTTGCCAGTTCAATTTCCGGGCCCAGATCAGGTCAGGGTGCATACCAGAGGCAACCAATCAATGTATCTCTCTCACATCAATGTTTCTTTCCTTCTCTTTCTCCCTCCCTTCCCCTCTCTCTAAAAATAAATAAATAAAATGTTTAAAATCCCTGTCCCACACTGGCTGATATAGCTCAGTGGATTGAGCACGGGCTGCAAACCAAAGGGTCGTGAGTTCAATTCCCAGTCAGGGCACATGCCTGGGTTATAGGCCAGGTCCCCAGTAGGGGCCACATGAGAGGCAACCACACACTGATGTTTCTTTCCCTCTCTTTCTCCCTCCCTTCCCTCTGTCTAAAAAAATAAATAAAATATTAAAAAAAAATCCCTGACCATAGAGTAAAATATTTGCATCTGGATACCAGACATAATGGGTTTGAAAATTCTAATTACCCAAACTGGCTTAATCTTATTAACAAAATTATTTTCTACATTCAGAAACAAAGTATTTAATTTGAAAGGAGGACAGGGTGCTGTGTGGTTTTATTCGCTTGTTTTACTTTGTTTACACGGCAAGCAGTGGACATTTCTCATTTTCACTAGCAACCATTTTGTGTTTCTTTAATTCCAAATGGTAGCAAAGTATCTGTTTTTATGCTGAATGTCAATAGTGTATTTGTTCCTTTCATATCAAGTAATAAATGGTCTCTTACTACTTTATTAGTATTATTTTTACTGTATTCCCTCAAATGTCTATGTTTGTCTTATATCTATGAAAGGTCTATGAAATGTCTTAGGTTCAGGAGCAAGAATCTTGACAAGATCAAGTGGCACTGACTCTCTGCCGTGGCAGCCCACACACAACTAGCCCAGGGGGCCCCTCCCCAGCTGACTCTTCTATTGCTTCCTTTTCATGCTCACTTTCCAAAGTGTCTCTGGCCATCCCTGCAAGAATCTAATAGCAATTCAGAGCTGGCATAAAAGTGTAATGCACAGATAAAGGCAGTAGGGAATTCAATCTGCCTTCAGGTCTGGCACTTCTTTTGAAAACTCTTCAACTAGATTTTGGTTTCTTAAGGACAGTGACCTCTTTCTCGCTCTCTAATTTCTTTTGCAGTACCTGATACATTATTATAATCCCATCTAGTTGTTAATTGGTTAGCTGATAATTAAATCCATCCTTTCAGCTATTATACAAAGAAAAAACTAAGAAATGTATAAACTGGCTAGTAAAAAAAAAAAAACCTGGCATCATTTTCCTCCCCATGAACAAAAATATAGTGGAAATGTTACACTAACATGGTGGTTAAAAGGAAGGGATACATCTATATTATGATGGAAAAGAATATGTTCTGTTCAATGAGTGCATCTAAGTGTCATGTGTATAGAACTACAGAAAAAATATGTAGTTCTATAAGGTAATGACATTTGAATGAATTTTTTATTCTATTTCCCAAATATTCTGTGAAAGTTTTATATTATGTTGAAATTAAGAAATACAGAGTAAAACACAAGGCAGATATAGTTTTGTCCATTAAAAATGTTTTAGCTCTTTCATTAGAAAATTTTAGAATAAATAAAGTATCCATTTTAAATAAATGGGGAGAAAAATAAATTAAATAAATGAGTGAAAATAAATAAATAAAAGTCAATAAGTGGACAAGAAAGCAGCCCTCAGAAACTTTTTACTCTGAAAAAGGAAGTTATATCAATTAAAAAAATGTACCATTCGTTTATTTATAGGGCTCACAGCTATTACAGCTTCAGAGGTCTCAAAAATAAACTTGGTAGAGGCAACTGCAGCTGCAGCCATATTATTTCAGATAAAGCAAGCTTTCTGAGTAGGTGGTATTTACTTTAAGCCCTTAATGTAAATCAATCAATGAATGAACAGTATAATTGAACATTGAGTACATATGTTTGTCTTTTCTCTGTTTAAATGTTTGCCTCAAACTGAATCAACTCGATTATGCTAACATTGCAGAACTTGGCCTAGATCAAGATAACATAAGAGGCAGGAAAGACAGGCAAAGATTCTGAAGACTGTGGCGTAAGGAAGCGTGAACTAGGTAAGATGACCACATTCCTGAGGCCAAAACCCACATCTTTACAGTAATTTGTAAACAACTGTCACAGGTTGAGTTGTGCTCCTCCAAAAGTCCTAAGTGCCAGTATCTGTGAATGTGACCTTATCTGAAAATAGGGTCTTTTGCAGATGATCAAGCTAGGATGAGATCGTTAGGGTGGGCCCTTAACCAATATGGTGGCTGTTCTTATAAAATGGAAAAACTGGACACAGAGACAGCCACCTACACAGGTGGAAGGCAGAAGTCAGAGTGACGCCTCTGAAGCCAAGGAACACCAAAGAGTGCTAGAAAATGACCAGAGGGTAGGGAAGAGGGTGCACCGGCTTCTCCCCCACAGCCCTCAGAAGGAACAAACCCTGCCTACATCTTGACCTTGGACTTCTGACCCCCAAAATGTGAAACCGTTTTTTTGTGGGTTAAGCCCCGCCCACTTTGTGGTTCTCTGTTCCGACGGCCCTAGGGACCTAACACAATAGCCACCGCTCTGTAGGCTGCACGGGTGCCCTAAACAAGAGGTTTAGGCTTAGAGCCGGTCTGTGCCTGCCCACACCAACACATGTATCAGAAGCTGAGAACGGATTATGAGCAACTAAGAGGGAAGGTACTTTAGATCACAAGATCTTTTTTTACATCAACTTTATCGAGGTATAATTTAAATACAATAAAATGCCTTCATTGTAACTGTGCAATTCAACGAGTTCTGGCAACTGTGAGACCATTCCGATCAAACCATAAAACTTTTCTTGGAAAGTTCACCAATGTGCCTTTCCAGTCAGTCTCCCCACTGGCATCCTAGGCAACCACTACTTTTCTGTCACTAGTAGATTGATAGTGCGGAGTCAAAATTTACACTCGGATTTCCTGCTGTGGGATATACCGCACTCCTAACGCACCCTATTGTTCAAGGGTCAACTGTGGTCTGAGGATTCTGCCTAAAATGCTGTGTAATACTCTCTCATCAGCAGTGATTAGCATGAATCACAGAAAGAAATACATTTTACCTTATGACCCATAATTTATGTTTGACCAAGACCATAGTTTAATAAAATAATCCTTACTATTTGCAAGGAACTCATTTACTCACTTGCTCCTTTTTTTCTTTGGTCTTTCTCTATACAATTATATAAAAAGGTGGCATAACATCTATTAGAGGACAGGAATACAGAAGAAAAGAGCAAACACCCCATTTGTCTCATCTGATCTTCCTGACAATCTACCTAAAATTCCCCAGAGGTCATGGTTCCTTTTCTGCCACAGAACAGTAGGCAGCCCACAAAGCTAATATTCAGGTAGACAGTTCATTACAGAGAAACCTTTAAGTATTTTCATCACCAGTTTGTGAATAGGAAATCTTACACACATATAACTTAGATCCTATGACCTGTTCTTGGTCAAACTGCATAATCCTAAAGGGGCCGCAGGACTTCTGCCCCAGGGCAGCAGTCTTTCCACAGAGTACTCTACACTGCCCTCTCCTGGTGAGGTAAAGGGCACATCCAGGCGTCTTAGAGTCCCAAATCCTAGACAATTAAATGCATCCTTTGCTCAAGCAGTAGGCAGACATACATGAACTTCTGTTCACCTCTGGACCAAGAAGAAAAAGGAAAATTAATAAGGAAAACAAAAGAGAAGAAAACATTTGGATATGTCCAGCTTTTGTAATTCAAATCAAAATTATTCTTCATCTACCACTTAGTTTTTGGTTTCTTTTTCATCTCTTTCTTTTTGTTTTTTAAAGAAATAAACACAAAATAGCAATTGACTAAGTGGTTGTAAGAAAGAGCCCAAGTCTGATGTTGCCTTGTTTCTAAGAGAATGAAAAAAAAAAAAAACACCTAAACCCAAACCCTATAATTCAACCCAACTTGTTGCTACCCTCTGATTAAAGCACGTTTTAAAATAACAGATAGAAAGCTGAGATCTGCATTGAGATAAAAATGGTTAGCATAGATCAAAAGGAAGTGTACAGATGTCAGATTAAGTGACAGGATGTGGGGAGGTGGTGGGTCCCATATCCAGTTACTTTATGCATGAGTACATTTGCTAACGCAGGTTCTCCAGCGGGCAAGCCGCACCTAGACGGAAACCATGGAAATTAATGGAAGGCGATCTCTAATGGCTAGAGTGTTTGTTCTGATATGGATCCAAGACCACATTTCTCCTAATTAGTAATATTACTGTAATTTTTTATAACTGTCTATTTTGCCCTGCCCAGGACAGTAAATTATCTTTGAAACTTTCATCTGACATTTCTGAGGGGGTCAGCATTATGCTGGAAGGACTCTACATCCCACATACATAAACCTAGGAATTAGATGTAGACAGACTATTTCCCCAACCCTAGGAGAAGAAAAAATATTTAAAACACCCCCAAGAAATTCCACTTAAGACATTTTGGGAGGCAAAGGGGGCAAATAATGTAGAATAATGTCAATATCTATGGAACCCAGGAAAGAATAGAAGGCTACTTTTGAGGTAAAGTGGGAATAGTTCTCTTGCTAAATAAAGTGGAAAAGTCACACGGCGGTTCTTTTTCTGAAAGTGTGAGTTACAGGAGAAGACTTCTGGAAAGACCGCAGTTAAAGCCACATATGTCTTTGGGATTTCATTCACACATTACCCTTCACAGGAAAGGCGATGTCGGCCAATCAAGGCCAAGCTATAAATCAGAGATGTTGAAAATCCATGTTAGGGAAATTCCATGGAGTTAACATAGTGGTTAACTGCACAGAGGGTTGCTTCCTTACTGAACATAGTCACAAAAATCCAAATTTCTAGAGCTGAAAAAGACTTTCTCATTTGCCTTCACGAGGATAACTACCCCTAGTTTAGTAATAATCAAATGAAATAAGCTTTTTTTTTTTTACAGATTTTATTCATTTATTTTTAGAGAGAGGAAAAGGGAGGGAGAAAGAGCAATGTATGGTTGCCTCTCACATGGCCCTCACCAGGGACCTGGCCTGCAACCCAGGCATGTGCCCCGACTGGGAATCAAACCGGGACTTTTGGTTCCCAGCCCACGCTCAATCCACTGAGCTACACCAGCCGGGGCTCAAATGAAATAAGCTTTTAGTTAAAACGATTCCATACTTGATAATCCAACATGCCAGGACTCGGATGAGGAGACTGAATTTAGGGGGTGGGGAAAGGTACCCAAAACCTTAATAATCAAGATAAATAATATTTTAACTCACCCTACCCAAATCCCATCTCTGCCAGATGCTATCTTTAGTTAAAAAAAATTTTTTAAAGATTTTATTTATTTTTAGAGAGAGGGGGAGGGAGGGAGACAGAAAGGGAGAGAAACAGCAATATATGGTTGCCTCTCACATGGCCCTCACTGGGGACCTGGTCCGCAACCCAGGGATGTGCCCTGACTGGGAATCGAACTGGCAACCCCCAGGTTCCCAGGCCACGTTCAATCCATTGAGCTACACCAGCCAGGGCAAAATTTTGATCTATTGCTCATCAGGGATTTTTTCATTGATTTTGATTTTTTACAAATATTATTGCTCTTGAATATTGATGTCGTTGGCACTCTGCTCCACTCACCTCACAACAGTCTTGGGCCTGCAAACCCATTTCAATATTTACAGAACTTCAGGTTCAGGAATTTCTCACAGCTGACCTGACGTTTCTCAGCCTTGGCACTGTTGACATTTTGGATGTCAGATAATATTTTGTTGTGGGGGGGTCCGTCCACTGTAGGGGGTTTAGCAGCATCCCTCGCCCCCACCCACGAGAGGTCAGCAGCCCCTCCTTGCTCCTCCCCCTGCCATGATTGCCAAATCACCCCTGATTAAGAGCCATTGATCTAACCCAAATTTCTTATGCTGCAAACACCCCATCCCTTCTCACTGTGCCTTCAGTAGAGACAGAAAGTAGCATTTCATCATTTCTAAATAACAACCTTGTGAGAGTCTTTGCTTTGTAGGGTATGTGTTTACTTTATAACCTGATTAGAGTGATGGTAATCAAGTTAGCTTGTCTAGACTTACCAAGGTCAAGTCGCTGGCCTCTGTAAGGGCCATTCCTGTTTAATATCGACATTGCAGTAGACCATGCGGCCGACTGAGTCAGGAGCTTCTTCCAGAAGTTCAGAGATGCCTTCTAATGATAACCCTTTTGTCAAACTGTAAACTTCAGTCCTTCATTGCGTCAGGTTGCAGAGTTTCATTACCCCCACTCCCAACCACATTGCATTCCCTTCAAAGTGAATTTCATCTTGGAATTTATCAATAACCTTTATTTAAGCTGTTCTATCTTTTTTTCCATCTCAGAAGCTACAGCTCTAATGAATCAGATTAGATTAGATAATTTAGAAATCCAATATTCTCTCTGATCTTAGTTTTTTAAAATACTACAATTTGGGGAAGGCATTTTGCCTATAAGGACCAGGGAAGATTTAGTAAAGTAAAAGCCAGATTCATTACAAAAACGTTAAAGGCCAGAGTTAGACTTGGAAATCAAATTCCACTTGGAAGGTGAAAATCCATCTCTGGGTAGTGTTAGTAGTTTTGCAACATACTGAAAAGTCTCCTAATCACCCATGCAGCAGGCGCAGGGGTCGCACACGGGCAGTCGGACAGATGAGCCAGAAAGCGTTCCCAGTGATACACAATCTGCCACCTTCCCCTCCACTCCACTGAACTTTCATAAAATGCTGGGTGTATATGTGCTTTTTCTTCCACATAGGCCTGTTGTATGGGGGGGGGGTATCAATTTATATTCGATATTATAGCAGTCCGGCTGTTAGCTGCAAGCAACAGAAACTAACTCCAGCTGATTAAGCAGAAAAAAAGCGTTCGTTGTTGAGCTGTTGAAGAGTTCCGCATGACTGGCACCAAGCTAGGAGAGAGACCCGAGAAGGAAAGCTGGGCAACAGGCGAAAGCCAGCCAGAAACAGCCCCCCAACCGCGCTAGTGAGGAAGCCGCCGCCACCGCCCCTGCCCCTGCACAATGGACGCTGCGGGTCGCCCAGCAGACACCGACACTGAACTTCGGGTGATGCTGCTCCTGCTGCCATCACCTTGGTGTGTCTGGACTCCCCACTGTCTCTGCCTCTTTGTGTCATCCGCTCCCAAGTCAAAGTCACTTAGCAGGTACAACTGTTTAGTCAACCCTGAGTCACGCGCCTGCTCCCTGGCAGCAAGGGAGGCCGTGACAATGTCTGGACTTTCCAGCTTCTGAAGTGGGAAGCAGGCAGCTAAGAAAATGACAGTTGTCTGTTACAGGTGTGATAACTAACGGGAGGTAATTAATAATAACAGATGAAGTCTTGGACTCCACGTCAGACTATCTGAATTGGAATTTATGCTCTATTACTGTCACTGTAACCTTGGTCAAATTACTTCAGTCCTAAATGGTTTCTATTCCCTCACCTCTAAAATAGAGGCATCCTGTTACCCGCCTGAGAGGCCCTTGTGAGGATTAATAAAAATGTCCCAGTAAAATTGCTTAGCACGTGCATGGTACACAGTGTCTCTATATATCTGTATATGTGTGTATACACACCTAAATATTTTTAAATGAGTATGTGTGTACGCCAGCATACAACCTTGAGAACAGAGACAGTTTCTCTACCCCGCTTCTCTTCCCTCCTACCAAACACTGAGAGAATCCTTGCATATCTCAGACTGTTTATTTCGTTTAATGAAGGATAAGGCAACTCTGGCCTCCCTGCTTAAAGCATATGTGATCTAGCAGAGCAAGAGCAATGAAGAAATAATTATAATTCTGAATAAGGTAAAGTAGCATAAAAAGGAATGTTCAGAGAAGGACAGGATTAGTTTTGTCTGAGGAGTTGGAAAAATTGTGATTGAAGGACTGAGCAGGGAACAGGAAGAAGAGACAATAAGAAACTCGGAGAGCAGAGAGGGGGCGTGTCCCAGGCAGCGTCCACGCAGGTGTGCCTGGGAACGTGGATGAGCTGGGAAGGACAAGAGCAAGGGGTCGACAGGAAGGTGGAAAAGGATGAACTGGGGAAGACAGACTGAGGCCAGATTGTCAAACGCCGTGGGTCATACCACAGTGTTATGTTTTCATCTGCAAACACGTGTGCCACTAAGACCGCTGAGAAGTGACCGATGGCCCTGGCAATGTGTCACACCTTCGGGATCAATAGCTAAGGTCATTTATTTCTGGTAAGAGTTTTAATTCATGATTCAGAAGTTAAATCCCAGGGATTAAGATTGGCTTAAGCAAAACAGTGGAACAGGCGAAGCTTGTCCCAGTCCTCCCTTTCGTTCAGTCTCCCTTTCCCTCTTTACCTCTGTCTCAGGTACCAAGGCCACCTGGAAAGTGTCTGCCTGTCAATCATCCCCGCGCAATGCCACCAGAGGCTGTTGGCCCTCACTCGTGCTCCCAGCTCCACATCCTGCGATTCTTCCTCTTCCTCCACTCATCAGAGCCCCAATTTCTGTTTAATTGATGAGGTTGAGAATGGGCTAAACAGATACGCCAGCCTCGCCTGCTGTCCTAGTCCACAGCGCTTCTTAGTAACACATCGTCCTAACGCTGCCATGGACTCCCCAGAACCGACCCAACAGCTCTCCCACATCCATTTCTGTTAGCTCCTAGACCTACATCTTTCCCAAGCTCTCCACCCAACCCTGGCCACAGTTAGAACACATGTTCTAGTAAGGACAGAAGAACCTTTACAGACCTCAAAATAAGAATGCCTGAAGCAGAATCGCTCCAGAAAGTCTGAGATGAGAGGCGGCTTCCTTGTTACTTCTTGGGAAACAGAGGCAGGCAGCTTTGGGCTGAGGACAGACTGCTCTTCCCTGCTGAACGTGGAGTTTGCACTCAAGTTCCCCAGGACCCTCAACCCAGCACTCTGAGCGCCACAGGACCGGAAACAGAGGGGTCTGGTTCCTTGCGGTGGAGGGGTTTCAGCAGCACACTGTTTATAGACCCAAGTGGATGTCTTTCAGGTTTTGCTGCCGCTGCCAGGAGCCCAGGGGCTGCAGCCCTTGGAGAACCTCCAGGAATGTCAGGGAATTGAATGAAGACACAGAGAGCCTGCACTGGTGAGCCGGGACAGGGGGCAAGGAGGCCGGGGCTGGGCCCACCCGAGAGCTGTGGCCGAGAAGGCTTCGTGCAGCGGGGCCAGCCTCTTGGTAAGTCTGCTCTGGCAAGACACCAGGGATGGGTAAAGATGAGCGATTATCCCTGAGACAGACTCGTTCCTTCGGGGGCAGTATATTTCCCTCGCATGCTTTTCTCTTCACAGCAAGCAAATGCATGCGCAGCCAGTGACTATGAAGTCGGTCATATTGAATTTACTCGGTCTTTCTCAAGCCTTCAAGCGTGAACCATGGCAAACCTTCACACATACACTGGGGAAAGACAGGAAGGGGAAAAAGGAGCTCCGTGGCAAGGCCTGAGGAAAAGCCCGTGAGAAGAAAACAGCAAGATAAAGAAACGCGATTTCAAAGCCTAATCTCCTGAAATGGTGCCTTTAAAGCTGCACTTTCCCCGTTTCTGACGCGGGCCCTTCAAAACTGCGTGCCGAACCATGTTAGAACCCGCTTCTCCTCTGGTAGTGATAGCTTTCACGGGCCAGTAACTCCCCCACACGTGGCAGAAAAGTCCACAGTAGAGATTTGCGCACTTGGCTAAGCTTCCCGAGTTGCTCTTTGTGGAGAGCTAGCGAAGGGGAAAGTCTGTTCTCCTTCCAGAAGTAAACCGTGCAGCTGCCAAGGACCCAGTCTGGAAGCAGACCGGAACCCCTCACTGGGTCAGATAATCCAGAGGACGACGACTTAATATTATACTCGCTGCTTTTGTCCAATAAAACACACGGCCAGGTAGAAAGTCCCTGCATTTCTTTTCAAGTAAAAATGGACAGACAAGATTTCATCTGCGAGGGAGAGCTTTGGGGTACCCTCTCCTCAGTCACCCTGCTTTGGCGCCCTTACCCCGTCACCAGAGGTGGCCTGGAGCTCTGGGCACTCGCTGGCTGCTGGGGCGACCACAGTGACAGGAGGCTAGAGAAAGAGTCACTGAAACAGTGATAGCTGTGGAGAGAGGGTGTCATCTGCCACGGGAAGGCCGAGACAACTCGCTGTGTCTCCTCTTCCACCCACCTGGGGGCGCTCTGATTGGCCTGAGGCTTCAACAGGAAGAGGAGGGCTGATGAGCTCTGAGCGGCATCCTCAGGTCCAGGTGTCACAAACCCAAGTGTCAGCAGGGGCCAGCTAAGGTCAGGGAGTAAGCAGGCCAGGGCTAAACAGGGCTGGGGGCTAAGGAAAGAAAAGAAAAAAGACATCTACATATGATTTATTTCTTTTTAAAATAAAGATAGCTTTCTTTATTAAAATAAAGACAGTGGTCTGAAACAGAAACAAAGTTCCTTTTGGCAAAGTAATACACTTTCTTGCACTGGACATGAGATCTATTGTTCCCTTTTCCCTTTGACTGTCAAATGGCTCAAAGCTGTATTCTGTGATCCCCTGTCCCTGTTCTCTCTCTCTCTCTCTCTCTCTCTCTCACACACACACACACACACACTCCTGGTAGTCTGTAAAAATGTGACGTACATAAGTGTAATACTGGTTAATATTTTAGAGTTCTTAATTTATTATTATTAAATATTGACATGTGTAAGGCCCTGTTTTTTATTTTCTTCTGTTTTATGTCTTTTCACATAAAACCCTCTACTGAACCAAACTCAGTGGAAAGGACAGTTAGATTAATTCTAAATTCTGGTTGCAACAGTGAAATCCAAGGTATTCTAATTTTAAAAATATCTTATTATCCTCATTTTAAGGACTTTATATTTTTTGTTTTGTTTATACTTTTTCTTTCTTTTTTTACTCACTATCTTCTCTGTCTGCAAGCCAAGATTATGAATAGAGATAATAAACTTTAGGAAGGTGCCATAGATCCAAAATTAATCTCTACCAAAGTTAATTCCTGCATAAATTAAGTTGAATGTGTTTCAACACCATAAATCATGTGTAATAGGTATAAACAAAACATGAACCCAGAGTTCCGCATTTGTAACTTCATGTCTATGACACATAAGTGTGGGAAGGACACAGTTGTTTTTTGTTTCTTTCTTCTCTTTTAGAGCTGTTGGGCTAGCCATCTCAAAGATTGGACGAGACATTCTAAAATCAAATTTCCCAAAGCCCTGGCTGGTGTAGCTCAGTGGATTGAGCGCAGGCTGCGAACCAAAGGGTGGCCAGTTCGATTCCCAGTCAGGGCACATGCCTGGGTTGTAGGTCAGGTCCCCAGTGGGGGCCACGTGAGCAGCAGCCACACATTGATGTTTCTCTCCCTCTCTTTCTCCCTCCCTTCCCCTCTCTAAAAATAAATAAATAAAAAAAATAAAATTTCCTATGGCTGAAACTGCTAATAATCAGAAGTCTACAAAAATATTCCCTATGTATACTTATGCAAAAGATCACAACCCTTCTCTTGAACCCACAAACCAGAACTGCCAGTGAAGGATTGAGAGTGGGGTGGGAGTGGGGTGGGAGGGAAACCAACAGATTGGCAGGGTGGGGGGCGGGTAGGAAGATTGTCCTGCTGCACGAGGTTCATGGCCAGTTGTTGGTGTTGGTTTATTTTATGGCTAAAATTCAGTTCTTGGGGAAATCTATGAGGTGGAATGAAAGCAAAATGACAAGACGATCCAAGTGAGAAATAACCTGTAGTGGGCTCTGTGGTGCACCCCATCCCCATTACTTGGCCAGTACACACCCCTCCTCAATGTATGAAAGTCCTGCCAGTCTTGCCTGGGAAATCATGCCCTGCCCCACCCTCCCACCAAGGCCAGGGTGGCCCGTAGCCAATGACAGTACAAGAGGTCAGGCCCCTCACCTCAACTCTGTTTTGAAGTTTATACTCTAGAACTACATTGTCTGATATGGTAGCCGTTAGTCATAGGTAGCTATTTAGATTTAAAATTCAGTCCTTCAGCTTGCCGTATTTCAAATGCTCAATGACCATAAGTAGCTGCAGGAAACTGTACTGGACAGTGCTAGTCACATGGAACATTCCCATCATTGCGGTAACTTCTATTGGACAGACCGTTTCAGGGCCCACCCCCAGTGGATGAGGCCACAGCTAGGGGTTGCCTCACACAAAGTCCTTGTTCACTCTTTCCCCTTCCCTATCCTGCTTCCCTGCCTCTTTTGTTATTTGTTTGTTTGCTTGCCTGCTTGCTTGTCTCTGAAAAGCACTCCCTCAATAAACTACATGCACCCAAACACCTGTCTCAGGCTCTGCTTCTGGGAGTTCAATCCACACCCTTTCCCCATACCTTGCCTATGCGTCTCCTCCATCTGTCTGTCCCTGAGTTATATTCTTTTATAATAAACTGGTAATCTAGTGAGTAAGCGGATTTCCTGAGTTCTGTCAGCGGCTCTAGCAAATTGATTGAACGAAAGGATAGGGTTGTGGGAACCTCTATAGCCAGTCAGTAATCAGAAGTATAGGAAATAACATTGCAGGCCCACTGACAACTTTTGGGAGTCTAAAGGGGGGCCATGGGGTGTGGGGGTGGTTTTGTAGGACTGAGCCCTTAACCTATGGGATCTGAAGCAGTCTCTAGATAGTGTCAGAATTGAGTTGAACTGTTAGGAGACTCAGCTGGGGTCCAGAGCATTGCTTGGTGGTGTGGGAGACATCCCCTCCTTACGCTGGAATTGGTAGCAAAACTCCTTTAGTAACCAAAATACTATTTAGAAGTAAGTGTATCCCTATAATTCCCGACTTTGCAGATATCGTACTGAACCACCGGGTTAAAAACGCAGACTCCTGAGCCCCACTCCAGACCTCCTAGAAGGGACTTTCTGGGAGGGTAGAAATTTGCCCCATGCCCCAGGCGAGTCTCGCTCCAGAGGGGCTGCCTGGGCCAAGGCACAGCTGCCAGCTGAGACGGGTTCAGAGGGCGACCGCAGCCCAGCGCCTGTGATGGTCCCCACAGCAAAGGGGCCAGGAGCGAAGCTCTGACGTCAGATCTGCTGGCTTGAATCTTGGCTCTCCCACTTTGCAGCTGGGCGACCATGGACAACCGACTTAAACTCTTAGCCTTTGTTTCCTCATCTACAAAATAAGGTTAACGATTGCACCTAACTTGTAAAGTTGTCAGGATGCATGATGGTTAATTCTAGGTGTCAACTTGCCTGTGTGTCAGCTTGACAGGATGTCCAGATAGCCGTAAAACATTACTTCTGGGCATGCCTACAAGGCTGTTTCCAGAAGAAATTAACATTTCAATAAATAGAGTGCGTAATGAAGACCGGCCCTCACTGATGCCCCTGGGCCTCATTCCCTGTGCTGAGGGCCTGAATAAAACAAAAAGGTGGAAGAAGGGAAAAGTTGCTCTAGCCTGAGCTGGGACGTGCATCTTCTCCTGTCCTCAGATATTGGTGCCCCTGGTTCTTGAGCCTTCAGACTCTGCCAGGGACTTACACCAGCAGCTCCTCTGGTTCGTAGGTCTTTGGGGTGGGACTGGAACTGTACCACAGGCTTTGCTGGGCCTGCCCACTGCAGGCTGTGGGACTTCTCAGCCTCCATAATCACGTGAGTCAATCTCTCATAATTAATCTCTTTCTGTACATTTCTGTTTCTCTGTTTCCCCGACTAATGAGGACTTCAACATGTCTTTTCAGGGGGACACAAATCAACCAATTACATAATACAATGGCAGCAGCCAGGGAAGCCAAAAGCCTGAGAAAGCGTCGGGAGCTGGCAGCTGTGGACAGACGAACCACATGCAGCATCACGCCGTGGACTGTGTTTGCTGGGAGTCAGGGATTTGGAGGAGCATGACGAGAACTAGATACAAGCTTGTCTTCCCATCTCTGTTTCCAGCCAAGGACACCAACTGCAGTTCCTGAGAACACAAGGGGAAACACTCCAAAACATGCTGCAGAACGCCTCGTCCCTGAGCCAAGCGCAGTCAGCCTGTGCCGTCCTGAAGCTAAAAAAAGAAGAAAGTGGGGGAAGAGGGTGACTTTATACTTATTTCTCTCCAGTCCCGAGGGCACGATGAAAACAGACACTTTCAGCTTGAGACTTTGGCTGCCAGGATTCTAGCAGGGCTTATTAAAATGTCCTAACCAACTATGAATTCATTATTCCTCGGGAAGCCCCGTGCTTTCCATGAGCCCGTCGGACCCCATCAGCATCCAAATCTCCCCAGAGGGCCGTTTCTCAATAACATTCCGTCAGAGCCGAGTGTCCCGGCTGGAGCCCTCAGGATGCCTCACTTACACGTGGCACATTCAGAGTTTAATAAAAGGCCAAAGACAACCACCCACGCACATTTGGAAGCAACAGCCACACCCTCTGGGCCTCACACAAAGAAGATTCTGGCCCTTCACATTTAGGATTCCCCTCTGGCATCCATACAGGTGCTTTGAAGTGCCCTTTTAAGCCTGGACATGGCTCCTGTGCACATATATGAGGTGGGAGCAGAGAGAAGGGGGTGAGGACTCGGGCATAAGAGGTGAGACTCGCTGGGCAGGTGGAGGCGACCGTGAGAGGACTACCCCTCCCTGGGGTGCTCCATGAACCTGGATGCACACAGGGACCACAGGGACGTAAAGTAACAATAGCAAGTGCTCCTTACATTTCCTGAACACCTGCTTGACCAAAATTACTGTCCACGGTCACTTTAAGTATTGTCTGTCCTCTATTTGCTCATTCATCTTCCAGATTGTTTAACTGATTGGTCCGTGTTTTCATCTGTTCAGTGTCGGGACTATGTCTTTAGCTCTTTTCTAGCTGTTTAGCCCACCCATTGTCTGATTAATGTCAAGGTTATAAAATTTTATTTCTGAAAATGGAGTCTGTTTCTGATTTTCAGGTCATTTTTGACAGTTTCTTCCATGCACACTTTTAAAGTGAGTATGTTTTATCTTTAAATGTTCTTTTAAATCTTCAGTATCTGATCATGACAATATCTGAATTCTTGGGGGGGGGCTATATTTGCTCTTTGTCTCTGCCGACTCTCACTCTTTGTTAGTTGCTATGACTGCTGTAACAAATTACCACAAAGGGTGACTTAGAAACACAGATTTATTCTCTGACTGTCCTGGAAGCCAGGAGCCCAAAAGCACTGGGTCAGAGCCTCTTGGCCGAGCTGGTCGTAGTGGAGGCCACGGGGCAGAATTCATTCTCTCTGCTTCTCCAGCGTCCAGAGCCTGCCCTCACTCCTTGGCTCCCGGCCCCAGCCTTGCGTGACTCCAGCCTCTTGTTTCCATCCTCACATCTCCCACTTCTGTGACCAAATCCCCCTTTTCTTCTCTCCTATAAGGATACTTGTGATTATATTTACCCTCCACCTGGCTCATCCAGGATAATTTCTCCATCTCAAGATCCCAGTCACACGTGCAAAGTCCCTCTTGCTATACAGGGGCCCATTATCCAGCATGGCGTACACTCACAGTGTCAGAGACTGTTGGTTGCCAACAAAGTGCCCATTCTCCCATTCTTTCCTAGTAAGGAAAAATGCTAATTTTCATTACTAATTACTTCTGCCTTTATTCAGGCTCATTGCTTGCCAGTTAAAACTCCCTAGTGGTTTTTGTTTTGTTTTGTTTTTTGAGATCTAGGTGTGGCATGGGATTACAATTCTGCCAATGTCTTGTAAGTGGAGGTGCTGTGTGCAACTCCAGAGTATGTTTTTAAAGAGAGAAGGTGGCTCTCCGCGCCCTTCCTGCCACAGGGGCAGGAATGAGGATAACGGGGGCTCCAGCAAGGGCCACAGCTGAGATCTCGGAGGACCGATGGACAGGTCCCTGATAAATTTGTGCTGGACCTGCCCTGGACACCGACATCCTGACTCCTTTTACATGAAAACAAATAAAACTGTAAGTTTAAGCCACCGTTATTTCGTCTTTCTGCCAAGTGAGGCTAAGTTTACTCCAAGGGATATGACCAAGACGTCTTCTTTCCTTGCGTGTTTGGTTATTTTTTATTGGGATCTTCTTTCATTGGGTTTTACATAATTCGTGAGAATCCTAAAAGCCTGAATTAATGACACCTTCCTCTGAAAGAGATTTGCGTTTATTTATTCCTGAGTCGTGTGTGCTGCCAACATCTGATTGGCTCATCCTAGATTTGGGTGCAGATTTGGGTACAAATTTGGTACAAGCAGATCTTTCCCGGAAACCAGGTTGGTACCACTTTCTCTGACCATGGACTTGACTTTTGTTATTAGTATCAGGAGTTCAGCTCACAGTTGTTAATTCTGATTTTGTCTTTTTAGAGTTTCTGGCGGCCCTTTCAAATCACACAGGCTCATTCCTCATGGTCCACAAAGACTCTGATACATCTCTAGGAACATGTATCATAAAATTCCACTCAACATATTATACTTCTTATAACATGTAACATAATCTGCAACTTGATTTTTTGTTTAATAATACCTAGCTGTTATTAAACATCTTAATACTAATAGAAACCTCCTTTTTTCATAGCTGTATAACATTCTTTCATACGAACCATGAATTTATGGACCATTTGACTATTGATGGACATTTAGATTGTTTACAAGTTTTTGGTATTAAAAATAGTGCTCTGCTGCAATTATTTGTGTATGTGAGAGTAAATATATTGAAAGGATTTTTAAAAATAAATTTTTTAGTTCAAATAGTATAAATAGTTAACACTTTGATGGATGTGGCCAATTTGTCTCCCCCCAGAGTCATGTTAATACAATGGTGCCTGCGACAAAAGCTACTAATGGCAACTCAAGAGCCACCTTCCCTAACTCCTGAAGGAGGCTCCCTCTCTTGTTTTAGAGTGGCGGTGCGCCTTGCTAAAGACTGTGTCAGAGCCTTTCAGCTAAAGGTGACCACATGATGACGTTCTGGCCCCTGACCTATGAGTGGAAGTGTTGGGGGGACATCCTGGAAGACTTCCTGCTGGAAGATATGCTACTGCCTGCCTTTATTCCTCCTTCAAACCCACAGAGTGGTTTGGTGGCCAGCATTCCAGCAGCCGTCTCGGACCATGAAGTGAGCTTGAGGATGGAAACCATGTACTAGGCACGGTGGAGAACAGAGAAAGAGGCTGAATCATGGAGAGCCACCACACAATCTTAGACTGCCTACCTCTTGACTTCCATCATATGAAAGAATAAACCCACCATTTTCTGGGGCTTTCTTCAATGCAGCTGAATGCAATTCCTAACTACCATGGTGCTCTTGTCAATCATTTAAACAATAACCCAGTCTTTGCTGAGTACCTGCTATGAGCCCAGTCACAGGCTCTGGATTATGACCACAGTGCCCTTGCCCATGCCTAAACCGGGCTGTCCTTGGAGGGGGCAGTGCAACCAGTATGTGACCTTGTATGTTGACTCCCCACCCCTCTTTCCCCAGATGGCAGTCTCAGTTCACAGGACTAACCGAGTGAATGTTAAATTCCCAGTCTCGGCTCAGATCACCTAAGGAGATCAGTGTATATTCACACACATACACACCAGTGCACACGAAAACCATCAGCTTCTCGTGGCATCCACAAAACCTCCTTACTTCAGTCTCAGGAATTTTCTGAAATAAGAGAAGGCTTATCTGATGAAAAATGTACGAACTCTACGGAAAACTCCCCAGCAGAATTAATAATTCAAAACTGTTATTAAATCAAATCAATGTACTTCCTGTCGGTTTATCAATATGGACTTTTTCAATCAGACAATTTTATTATAGTGATAAAGACCAACAGCACAGTTTAGACACTGCTGTCCTAAGTTACAGTCAGTTTGGCTAACAATCCATATTTGCTATTGAATAATGTGAATGCTGTGGCCTTCCAAAGATTAACAGGCTGTTTATTGGCAGCTCAGCCTATTCCTGTCCCTGGTAAGGAGGTCTTGTAGAATTTGTCAAGTGGCAATCGGCTGTGGCAAAAGTCCAGTCCCCTCCGGGAAACCCAGGGGATGTCATTGATGCTCAGAGGCTCCACTACCTTCTGGCAGGTCACCTTAAGCAATTCGCTGAAGGGCTCTGAGCCGTGGTTGACTCTCCAGTATAACGGGGATGACGATCTCTACTCTCTGGCGTTGGAATAATTACACGAGGAAAGTGCATCTTCATTCCGTTCAGAGAAGTTAGTTGGCTCTGAATCTACTGAGCACGCGGACAGGACAAGCCCTTGGCCCTGGGGAGGTTTGCCCGATCGACCCCTCTTTGCCGTCTCTCTTTGCCAGCCCCGCCCCCGCTCCCTGACAGCACCTCATCATTGCTGTTCCTCCTTCTCACCTCAGAAGCTCCTGCTTTTGGGCTCATGAATGATTGGCGGGCAGCATTTTTACCTTTTACCTCCCCTCTGAATCTGCTTGTTGTAGGATACCTCTCTTAGCTTGCAAGTTTTCCGTATTTGAGGGTAAAGATGGTGTAACCTGCCTTGAAGCTTATGACAAGCCACCAGAGGGCAGACAACTTGGTTTCTCTCCCTGTTTTAAGGCCGGCCAAGCAGGAGCAGGCATTATCCGAAATGGTCTCGTTTGTCCTCCCCTCCTCGCACACACTGGGACCCGTCCTGGAAGGCTCCTCAGAGGTCAGAGGACAACTTGGGCCTAAGGGGGTGGGGTAGGGCGAGAACTCCTCCCTGTCTGCCTGGGACTTCTCCAGTTTTCCCATTAGAAGTCCATCAGTAGGGGAGGGGAGAAAATGCAGACAACTGTAATTGAACAACAATAAAGCAATTAAAAAAAGAAAAAGTCCAGCATCGGGACAAGCAGTCCCTCCTCCAGTGGGGGCAGCGCTGGCACGAAGGCTTGAATGGCTCCCCTTGGAGGCCTTGGCCTGAGCAGGTCTCCTGGCAGTTGCTGGTTACCTGGCTCCCTGGACTTGCTACAGAACAGACTTGGGGGTGGTAGATGATATACTGTCACCAAAAGGACCCCTTTTTTGTTCCAGGGGTCCCCCACCCCGTACTAGGTTCATTTTGCTTACCATCAAAGGAAAGATGTCTCTCAATGCCAGAGACTGGTGAAAAGGAAAGGAATTATTTATTTACAAGTTATACAGACTTAGAGTAATGACTTAATGTCTTCTTTAAACTACTAAAGTTCTTTAGAATACCCACAAATGCACACAGTCCTTCCTTCTCCCCCTGCCAGGGTACCATATCTCAGGGAAAGAAGTACAAGTCCGTGATTCAGGCGGCCCCTCAGTTCCAACACCATCCTCTGTGTCGCCACCACGATCTCCAGTTAATCCAAAACCATGTGGCACCTTCTCATGGCCCACCAGCAAGAGTTCTCTCACCCCTTTTCTTCCAGGCAAAGTCTCTCCTGCTTCCTAAGCCACGTGGCAAAAGGAGCAACTCAAAGCCATGTGGTCCCCACTCTGCCAAAACCATGTGGTCCCCCCTTGGCATGGCTGCCCTGCCTGGGTTTAAATCCCTGCGCCAATCTTCCTCTGCAGCCCCACTTCCGACTCCTCCTAACAATCAGTTACACCTGCCAGCATTCCCTATTCTTCCAGCTTTACTGGGCTGCCATGGTAACTGGGCAGGTGTGGCCCATGGCCTGGAGCCAATCATCTCCAAGCTCTCACACAGGTGCTGTAACCAGGGGGAGTTGCCTCCCAGTTACATTTTGGGTAGAAGTCACTCCCATCTCCCTGGCTCAAAGCCTGGCCACAGCTATTTAACATATCTATGAAACCAGTTAAAGGTTATAGATACACTAAATGACCATGCCAGAGGTTAGCTGCAAAGCTGCTGCTATACCAAACAGCTCTGAATGGTCCTGTTCCCTGTGTCCCATCCCCCAGCTCAGACTTGTGGGGGTGAGGATATCCTATATATATTTTTCTAATATTTCCTGGACACCTTGATTTCTGGACCCCATTACAAATCCCTATTTGGGGGCCCCCCTCTTGGCTGCACCCTGTTATATTTCTACTGCCCTCCACCTTGACTTCAGCGATGGTGCTTCCGTGGGGACCAGCATCACCAGAGTGCTCCTGCCTCAGGCCTCAGCGGGCCTGGTAAATAACAGCCCAGCTCGAGGGACCAGCCTGTCTCAGGGTGCTGTCTCCCCACGGCCGGCAGGCGGTTAGACACGAGCCACACCAACTAGCAGGCCTCCCTGGTCCTTGCTCTCCCAGGTGGGCCCGGACAGGACCTGGGGAGAGGGAGGCCCGGGGGCCCAGAACTGCAGCCCTGTCTCCCCCGCTGGTTATTAATGAGAGTCCCTGAGGGCTGAGGGCTGCAGCTGGGGCTGTGTTGATGCTTTTGCAGCTTGTTTATCCTTTGGTGATACTTGGCCGTGTCCAGCGTCACACAGTCACTCAGCACCATGGGGCCGGTCCCGCCCTCCGGGAGCTGCGTCCTGTCTCTATGTTGTCCTCTTCAGAGTTCTGCCCGTTCCTGCCCCGGTGTCCCTGTTTCCCATGTTCTCACCCTAGGTATCATCCCTCTTGTCCGACCAGGCTGGTTTCTTCTCACCAACAGCCATTTAAGTTTGAGGGGGGCCTGAGGTCTCAGTTCCTGAAGGTCGATGCATGCCTTATCCCATCAATACGTCCGTTTTATAGGTTACAGGTGCCTACCCTGAGCTAGACCCAGAGCCCCGGGGAGCAGGACTGCGACTGAGCCTTCTAAAAGCACCTGCTGCTCTGGCCTGCCACCCCGCCGTCACCCTGCTTCTCGTGGCAGTGGCCGCCCGAGTACACTGCTGGAACCACCCCTGCCTTCTGGTGGTGCTTGGAGTTTGTGGGCATATACATGGGCCTGAACAATGAGAACGCCCATTCTCCCGGGCACCACGATTAGCTCGGGGAAGGGACGGGCCCAGCCAGGCTAGAACTGTCGGGGGAACATGCCCACTGGGGTATCTCACCTGGGATGACACACACTCGGTCCCTTTGGCCACCTCACAGTGAAAGCCTGCCTGAGAACGCAGTCAACCAGAGGAAAGTGAGCAAGGGCTCAGAGACACTGCCTGGCAGCCGAATATGAACTTGGGTGTCTGCGGTTCAGCCACTCCTGGAGATAATTAACCCCCCGACTTCACAGTCACATGCCTCCCCTTGTTATTAATTAGCCGAGTGTGAGTTGAGTTCTGGTGTCTTGAACCCCAAAACGCATAACTGACACACGGCAGCTTGCGGTCCCGGGCTCCGTGTTCCACTCTCCTGTGCCATCTCTTTCTCCCCACCGGCCACACACATCCCACATTGGCATCCTCCCCCGCCTGTCCCACATCCTGCCAGGCAGGGCAAGACTTCTCTCCCTTCTGTTAAGCAGGTTGTGGTTTATCTGCTGGCTCACCTTATTAGCATGAGGCAGTGGCAACAACCCTGCCTCTCCTGGGAGCCTAATTCAGCGTCTCCAACTTCTGGGCCAGGTATATGCCCTCAGCTTTGCGCTGAAGGGTCCTGATTTAACCAGGATGTTTATACCACCAAGGTCAGAGGTACCGGGTTCAGCCCATTCTTACAGTTCCCAGTTGGTGTGTATTGGTACCAGCTGGTTTACATCCATCTCGCTTTCCCAGCTGTCTTCCCTGTGGACTCCAAGCTCCAGCATCGGGCCCGAGGACAGCAGCAGTACAGAGCTGTGTAACCAGCTCCCACAATCTTCTAAGATCAAGTCCCTGTAATAGATCCCTTGTGATCTGGCTTTTCTGATTGATACACTGCCTCACATCCTCCTAAAAGAGTCTTCTTTAGTATAAATCATCTAGAGTCTTATATGCTTACAGCCCTCAGATCCCATACCATACACAGTGCATGGTATTTGCATAAGAAAGTGTTTTCAAATTACAAAGCACCACCCGTGTGTCCATGGCCCTATTACTTTCACTGGTATAGACAGTCCTGGAAAGACAAAGAACTCTGGGGTCAAAAAGATGAATTCAAATCTAAATTCTGCCAGATGATACTTGTGTGACTTTGGATCAAGGTACTTACTCTTTTTTGAGCCTGTTTTCTCTGTAAAAAGAAAAAAAAAGCAGTTAGGGCTAGAGACCCATGCTCGCAAGAGGAAATCCCAAGCTACCATTGCCTTAAACAAGAAACCAGCTTGTCTGTCTGTCATGTAGAGGCAGTGCAGCTCAACCACCTCGGGCAGGCCTGGAGGCCCCCAAATCCGCAGGCACCAGGCGCCTCAGTTCTAGAGTCCGCCATCCCCAGAGTACAGGCTCATCCTCACGGTCCATGTGGCTACACCCAGCCAAAAGGGACGCAGGCAAATGCAATCTTGATTATGTGCTGCGATAAAAACTGGGCTCTGGTGACGAGGAAGGGGGGGAGTGGGCGTGGGGAGAGCCCCTGCTGGCCCCCACATGGGAGACAGCGACACGGCTGTGGAGTCCCTGCCTCGGGAACGAGTGCCGGCACGGGCCGGGCCGCCGCCGAGGGTCAGTCTTCTCTCCTTTCCTCCGTTTTCAGTGCTCCCTTGCTCTCTCCTGATTTCATCAGAATCCCTCCCAAATCAGTAGGATTTATATCCTTAAAGTAGTGAAATTAATGGGGGGAAAGCATCAAACAGCTGCTACCTGTATATTAAAAAGATGAGGTTAAGAATTTGAGTACTAGAGCCTGGCAGGTAGCTCAGCTGGTTACAGCGTCGTCCTGATGCACCAAGGCTGTGGGTTCAGTCTCCGGTCAGGGCACATACGTGAAGCAACCAATGAATGCATAAATGGGAGGGACAACGAATCAATGTCTCTCTCTCAAAATCAATTAATAAAAAAAAATTCTTTTACAGAATTTGAGTACTAGAGATGGACAAACGATGTTTTTACTCCTGCTTGGGTGGTGGGGCTTTCCACAAGTCTTTTAACCTCTTGAAGTTTGTTTCTCAATTGCCAGTGTCAACAACAATAATCCCGACCTCTGAGTTTTGTGGTGAGGATTGAAGAATATAATGCAGCACAAGCACTTAGGATAGTGCCTGGCACATAGTAAGCGCTCAGTAAACATCAGCTGCTATCACTGTCAATATGATTCTCTTTCTGTTATCCTGGTCTAGCCTCTCTGGAGACTCACTAAGGGCTTTCCCTCTGGCCTCAGGCTTCACTGCTTTCAATCTCGGCTTCAATGACTTGCAGAGTGAGAAAGAGAATGAGGCTTCTGGTGTTTCTCTCCCCGAAGGAACTTCGCTAACCAGAGCGTGCCCCCACAGCCCTTAGTGGATGAGTGGGTGAAATGAGTGGGCTGTGGCCACGAGGACTCTTCTGCTAAGATTTCTGGGTCTGTCTTCTTCAGGCTGTTTGATCTCCCAGGAGTTCAGGGACCCCTGGTGGGTGGTTAACAATTTCCCCTGGTCCGTTGTTGGAGCCCTGGTTCAGTTAGTGTGAGGGCCAGGCCAGCACTCAGATGCCCTCAGAGTGTGAAAGTTATCTCTCAGCAGATAAGGGATGTGCTTGGCCCAGATCAAACGCTTGTTTATCTGCAGGGTGCTAAGAGCCAAACCTCTGCTTCAGTTCCTCCTGGGTTGTTTATTTGCTAACCCTTATCGCTTCTGAGCTGTGGTGTTGTTTGCACACCTGATCTCGGTTCTGGCTTTGTTAGACTGTGAGGCGCCCGGCTCCTCCGGGGAGAATGGAGTGCGGAGTGGCCCCTTTGGCGCTCGGTGGTGGTGCGGTGCGGTGTGGTGCGGTGCGGTGCGGTGCAGGGAGAGGAGTGCTGGACTAGGCAGGGGTCAGGAGATGCAGCACCTGAGTCTGTCTCAGCTGAGTCTGTCACCAAGGGAGATTGGCCTCAGAAAACTCCAAGGCCTCTTCCAGAGCTGACGTTCCAATTTGCTACAAAAGGCCTAGTTTGAGCATTCTTAAGGATAAGAAAAGTGGAAGACTTAAAATGAGGAGCAGAAAGCGTGCGTGTCTTCAGCTCCCTGTATGAGAACAGTTGTGAGTCTCTGACCACACCGCTTGTTTTGTGTTGCTTATTTTAGCTGCGTTGTCTACTGCGCCAAAAGTGGCCAGATGGGAGGCCTCCTGCTCACTGACCTGCTTGTGCAGAAATAGCTTGTAAAAAACAATGGCCATATCCCATGCAAATTCGGAGTGAGGAAGGTGGGAGACATTCTAGAATGTGTGCGTGAAGTTAAGCAATGGTATAAAAAAGTTCTTACTTTGAGAACTATTACTTTATATTACAATCAGAACTTATAGAATAAATTGCTGGTGGGAGGTGGAGGCATACACTATTTTAGTTTACAAGACAATTGCTCACTTTATAAAACGCTGAATGTTTCCTCCTCGAAGTACAGCTCTCATGGTACACTAAAAATAAGGTTGAATCTATAATAAAGCAGATCACATAACTTTTAAAGTGTTAGTGTATGTGAAATGTTACTATTCATAAACATTCACATTTTGGGAAGTAATTTCTCTACGGTAATGTCTTTTTTAAATCGATCACCTCTAGCACACCCCTAACCAGGGACCTGGCCTGAGACCCACGCATGTGTCCTGACTGTGAATCAAACCGGTGACCTCTCAGTTCACAGGCCGGCGGTCAATCCACTGAGCCACACCATCCAAGGCATCTTTCTTGAGGTTCAAATGGCCTATTGTAAACTGAACAGGGAAGATTTTACCAGTTGCATTTGAAAGGCAAAATCCATTTTCTTCCGTGATGAAAGGTCGGCAATGCCCACATTTGCCCACAAGGGGTCAGTGCATCACAGGGGCTTTAGCCTGAGGGGAGAGCACCTCCCCTCCGAAAGCTGGGAGGCAGGTCTGACAGCAGATCTCCGCAGGACTGAAACTCATTTGCCAGAAAGAATATGGCTATTCTCACGGAGAAAAAGGACGAAATCATTTCACGTGGTGGACAATCTTTGGACATTAACAGAAACAAATTATTTCTCCTATATAAATACAAAGTTTATCCACCTAAATCACCAACAAAAGTGACTTTTGTTTTCCCTTCACATTTCTTGTGTGAGTTTATAGAAACGCGTGAGGAAATGTGTTCCTCTCGTGTTCTACTGCATGGGTCTTTGGGCCACTCCCGGCTGGAAATAGTGCTTAGGATGTGAAACATATTATTAAGTAAAAATAAATTTCTCCCCCACCCCCAAATAGACTTAGGATAGAGCAGCTTGAGTTTTTAGGGGATATTTCTCTTCCATATTTCTGCACTGGGCTGGGCTTCCATTGAATACACGTGACGGATAATAAAAGTGACTCAACAGGCCAGGAGACCAAGTGATGCTACTGCACCTCGCCTAGAGCCACTTCCCCTGAAGGGGAAGCCATAAGTGCCTATTGGGTGCCAAGACCCAGATTCAGCCAAAGCAGCATGGATTGCTCACCTCCTAGTTTTCACCTCAGATGAGGAGAACTTGGCCAGGGAGACTTCATGTGCTTCTGTTGCATGGAGGCAGAATCCACTAACACCTCCTGATATCCACTTCCCTGTCTCCCTCACTATCAGAACTCCTGATGTGCGTTGAGTACATCATTGCACAGAACCATCAGTTTCTCAGACTTACTACAGCAAGTGTGGTCACATGGCCGAACCACGGCTAACAGAACAAAAGCAGACGTGGTAGTCCTTAAAGTGGTAGGGGATCCTGTTGCTTTTCCTGCTTTCCAGATGGCTGAAATGTGGATGTGACAGTTGGAGCCGAAGCAGCCACGTTAGGTGATGAGGTGAACGATACATAAGGAGGACAGCAGAGAAACAAAACGGAGGGAGCCAGGTCTCTCATCACCATGGAACCGCCGCAGCGGCCTGGACTACTCACCTTGGATTTTCATGACAGCGAAATAAAAGCATTTGCAGGTTTTCAGTTGGCTGCCGCTGAAAGGAGTCCTCATCAATAGAGATCTCTTGAGAAAACAGGGGAGAGGTAAGGTGGGATGTTTTCTAATTACTCATTTTGTTATTATTTCATCATTTTAATCACCGATCAGCACTTATTGAGTGTGTTGATATGATCCTGCTGAGTGACCTGACTTTGCACTGGCTTAAGGAGAGAGCAGGATTATGACACCATAGCAAAGCCCAGCTGCTACACAGTCCTGGGTGAAAGCTGTTCCGGCACTACTATACAAACGCAGCTTTGCTGGGCCACAGCGATTTCCAACATCTGTGTTTTCTCCGGGAGCAGAGGTAGCGTTTATCCTGAACTTCCCTTTACGATTTACGAAGACAAAATCAAAATCCTGTGCCTTCATTCAAGCTTGATTTTGATGCAAAACACACAAAACCTTTGGACAAGTGCGTTAATGGCCATGGCACTGTGAGGCCAGTCTGCATCCACTCTGTGGTGTTCTGATTGGGAACTGCCTTTCTGGTTTGAGGTTCAGGAGGAAGGTTCTCTTCCCTCTAGATCCCGACGCAGAGACAGGTTCAGAGTCAAGATGTAAGAGTTTTGGTGCTGCCATTTGTCCACCGTAGCCCCACAGGGAAACACGGAGGGGAGAGTCCACTGGCTGAAGAATTCCTCACCACTCCAGGCAACACGCAGGGGCATGGGGTGGAGTCGGGGAGGGGACATGTCCTGGCAGCCCTGAGTCTTCAGCTGGCTGGATGAGGGATAGGGCTCTGGCCGCAGGTCCCCACAGGCCTGAGGGCAGCTGGGCCCAGTGCCCCAGGCTCAACAGGAGCCTGGCAGCTGAATTCCATCCAGAGTGAGGAGGTGGGCCGGACAGCACCAGGAGGGTGGCCAACATTCAGGGATGCGGGCTTCCTGAATACCAACCAGTATTTTAGAGACAACCTTTTTAGAAACACAGCTAAAAGCCAACTGGCCCCTTACTTTCCAAACCAGCCAAAGCACCTGAATAGATTGCCATGTCCTACTCAGATTGCACAAGCCAGCTTTATATCCAAACCCACCTGCTTCACCTTCTTCGGGGGTGTGACTTCAGTCTGGTGACCAAAGGAAAAGTATTTCTCTACAAAGTAATGCTTACCAGGAAGGGCCTAGGCCCCATCATAATCATTCCCGGGATCCCTTACCAAAGCACTCTGTAATTTACCACCACACCTAGCAAATGACTCTGCTAATGAAAACTAGCAGTAAAAAATGTACAAAATACCCAAGTCTCACTGCTCTGAGATAGGTTGTTGTAGGGCTCACTGAGGCCTGCGTGCATTATTTCTGAGTGCTGCCAACCCGTCTCTAATTCTACCCTCACAGGAAGCCTCCGGACCACACAGCACCTCAGGTAAGCTGACATGAAGAGGAGGGTGCACCGATTGGCAAACCTAAGCATTACGGTACCTAAGAGACTAATCCTTCACTGTGTATGCATAAAGTGCCATTTTGGTATTTGCATTTTTGATTTATATGGTCTACTGCAAGAAAGCTCATTTTTTTGAATACTGAAAAGCAAAACCAAAGATGCGGGGGTCCGCCTTAAGGTAATGACGCTGGGAGCGGGAGGCTAGCTGGCCTCCATAGGGCCATTGCTCCCTAGACTCAGGATAGTAGTTTGAGCTCCCCTGCCAACTGTTGGTAGCGGCCCCTATAAGAGTGTTGAGGCTCAGAGAAAATGAATATCATGATTGACTATTAATGTCTGCAATAGATTAGGGGCAGGGAAGGCTGTAGGCAGTGAGGGGGATAGGTGCAGCTACACTCCAAGTAATGTATTTCATCAATTCTACCAAGCACATAACTCCTCCATCCCCAATTTTTACATCTTTGAAATTGGGGTGCCTCTTATAATCCTGTACTAGATTGTATTTTCCAAAAATCAATACAATATTTAAAGTCTCAGATGTTCTTCTAGGACCGAGCCAAGAACTGGGAGAGCTTGATGACTGCCTCAATTAATAGAGTATGGCAGCCCTGGCCAGGTAGCTCAGTTGGTTAGAACATTGCCCCAATATGCCAAGGTTGCAGGTTCAATTCCTGCTCAGGGCACTTACAGGAATCAATCAATGATTGCATAAATAAATGGAGCAACAAATTGATGTTTCTCTCTCTCTGAGAAATCAATTTTAAAATGTCTTCTAAAAAAAGACTGTGGCAAAAGAGATGCTAAGTGAATTATGAATCTAGGCCATTAAAAACTGATATTGCATCTATATGCCTTACCTTTTGGAATGCTCATCCTTGGAACCCAGTTGCCACCCTCTCAGGAAGCCATACCCTGGGGAAAGACCCTGGGTTCCCAGGCCTGGCTGGGGTCCCAGCTGACAGCCAGCATCAACTTGCAGGCCATGTTGGTGGAAGCAGATGAACCTCCCCTGCTGAGCCCTGCCCAAATCGCAGATTCCTAGGCCCAGTAAATGACTGCTACTGCTTTAAGACACTGAATTTTGTGACAGTTTTTTATACAGCAAAGCTGTCACAGCCTGTATAGCAAAACTAGTAGAGTGTCAGTTCACTGAAAGAAAACCCTGAAGACAGCAGAGAAGCGTGTTTTCAAGAATGGCTGTATCATCACCACTTTCCATGGCACGGAGGACATCACTGAGGGAAACCATGAGCAGGGACAAGTCAAGTCAAAAAGTGACTTAGAGGGATCAGACTCTGAACAGGAAGAGATCTGAGGACTACCAGACCAAATTTATTTTGTATATATTTTCCTTTTTAAGGATGCATAAAAGTAATGTATAATGAAAAAAAGTACTTATAAATAAGTTTAATAAGACATTCAATGAACATTAAAGAAATGCTAAGTGATAAGAAAGCATTGTATCAGTTTCACTGGCAATATTATTCCTTCTCAGTGGTATAATTTTGCAATCAAAGACATCTTAGATCTAGTGAAATACAAGTATTCCTTGTTCTTAACTTCAACCTGATTATACCACCAGATACAAGTAGTGTAAGAAAGAATTTTAGAAATGTTTCATGTTTTCTTTGAAAACTACAAACAAAGAAAAAGTCAGCAGGGATAGGCATTTTGAAAGTTCAATTTGATTTTTTACTTTCATAATTATGTGCATAGTATTGTTCTATCCAAGATTTGGGGTTTTTTTAAAGTTAATTTTCTGAATTTAATATTCCAAACAAATGACTTTCCAGGAACTCCACATGAATTTCACACATTACAAATGCTTCAGGTGGCTCTGTGTCTCCAGTGGAAGAGGGAGGGTAGGCTTGATGGATGTGTGATATAATTAATACCTCTCTGAGCTTAGCCAAAGATTTGGTGAACATCAAAGAAACAGTGATTAAGGGTTACTTACTAAGCATTTATATATAAATCAAAATAAGTGATGGTGTTAGTTTTATCACTACTAAGTTAAAAGAATCAAATCTACCGTAGATTTCAAAAACAAAAATTTATTCATAAAATGTATTTTAAAAATTTGACAAAAAGTAAGGCTACAAAACCCCCCACAATCTTGTACATCTCAACATCACTTACCATAGTCAACAAACAAAAGTCTCATTAATTCAACTCCCATTTTTTAGGTAAAAAAGAGGTCTCTGTAGATCATGGTGTATCATTTTATGAGTTACACTGCTAAAAACATTTACCCCAATCTAGTTTGACCATGCTACTTTGGTATTTTTATAAAGTACTATTTTGTACTGAAACTCAGTGACTGTGAAACCTCTCAGAGTGTGAAGGTTAATTCACAGCAGTTTCCCCAAGGCAAACCATTTTAAAACAAATTAAGTGATCCCCGCCACCACTGTGTAAACGCTGCAATGCAACACAAGTGTTTATTATAAATACGGAACTTTGGGGGTGCAGAACAAATTTAAATGTCTTTAGATACAGACAAGTATCAATTTCCCATCAGAAGTGGCAGGAGGGGAACAGAGCTGGCTCTGGAGACCGCCGCGCTCCCATGAGCGGCAGCGAGCCCACAACCAGCCAGGCGGCTGGAGCACACTGGGCTCTGCACTCCAGACAGAGGCTCGCCTGGAGGTCTGTGTCTGGGCCTTTTCCATCAGTCAAATCAGCTCTGTTCAATGAGGGTCAGAGGGTCCGGTACACATTTGAAATTCTATGAGTGTTCTGCTGGGTGGTTTCAAAGTCCAAAGTCTTCAGATCAAATTTTATGGAGTTTTGTAATAATCAGTACTCTGACCATTTGATCAAATGAACTACAAATGCAAAGGCCCCTCTTATCTGGACTCCAGTCCAGGCTGGAGATAGGCTGGGTAGACAGTGTAACATTCTGCAGAAGGCTGACTGAACCTGCAACTCCCATCTCCACTCCCTCGGAATCTTTCTTTGACCGCTGAACAGGGTATTCGCTGAAAACAAGAACGAAGAGGTAAAAGGAGACAGAGCATGTGCACAGGCAAAAGCTGTAAGTGACACTGGCAGAACCCCATCTACGCACTTCCAGAACGGATGACAGGCGCTGGTTTCTACCCCGGGGCTCCGTTACACAGACCCCGCCTAGGGGCCTTCTGTGTCCTGGTCCTACGGGGAGACACTGCCGGGAAGAGATTTTAGACCTAAACATCATGCTTCAAAAAAGAAAAAAGCCATTCTGAAACATGTGATTTCCTTTCAGTTGAAAATATAAATTTATAAGAAGAGTTGAAGGTGACTACTCATAAATACTATTTGGTCTAGATTCAAGAAAAGGGGAAAGAAACATCCCCCCAGGCACAGGGATGTGTTCCTAGTGAAATATTGCTAGCGGAGTATTGCTCCTCGTTAGAAGGCCTTTTAAAGCCTGTTAGGCATCAACTATGATATGACCTGTATTTTATAAATGCTAATAAAGGCCAAGAGTTTCAGGATAAAAAGCAACTAAGAGGCAGTGCTGAGATAGAAGTGATAGGCAGAAAACCTACTATTCTTTCCTCCTCTCAGACCCTACAACTCCTTTTGATTAAAAGGAATAGAACATATGAATAAACAGCCTACAGATTTTTTTCAAGTCTCTTGGTAAAGGCTTGCAATAATTTAGTATTTAAAAAATAGCAAAGATTTTTTAAACCCTCCATACTGTCTATTAAAGTTTTGATATTTTATGTGTTTTAGATATGCAAAAATATCAGCATGTTGGGAGTCCATTCATTCACAAAACAATTCCTGAATAACTAGATGACTTTCCTTAGAAATTCCTGGCTAGTGCTCAAGAAATATTTATAACTTAATTGCATTACTACCAAAAGAAACTAGCAAATGGAAATAAAGCTAAATATCATTTTACTTAAACTAGTTCTCCTTTGCTGGTGTATTACCTGACACAAAGCTCCAAACCAATTCAAAGATTAGACTAGATATCTGTTATGTTAAGGATTAAAGCTAATTTTGAGATAAAGTACAAATTTCTAATTGTATATAGACCCAACTTCATGATATTAACTAAATGCACAACAGTCAAAAATTCTAGCTGCAAAAGTGTTCACACATCACACGGGAAACAATCCATGTGCGGATTACAAAGAAAACGGGGACTCAGTGCTTCCAGCAAGCAGCCAAAAGACTCCGGCCACCAGGTACTGGCAGAACAGTGCTGGGCTGCTGCTGCAGGGCTCGGGGATCAGCCGTGGCTGGAAGGCGCAGGAAAGCATGGTGGACAAAGGCGCTGGCAGAGGAAGAATTACCCAAGGAACCATCTACCTATCAGTCTCCCAGGTCTCTTAACACTTTTCCTCTGTTTTTTATTCACAGAAACTACATAGTTTTGATCTAGAGGTTTCACTCCCAGTTTTTGGTCAGCTATATCCCTAAGTACTTTTGTAACCCTATATTTCAGAACCCCTTCTAGTTTTTAAAAGGAGCTAATAAATAGGAAAGTATTTTGTAAATGTGAAAGTCTCAGAAGTAATAAAGACGGTCTTTTCATTCTATTTCTTTTTTTCAAACTGTATTTCTGAAATATCTTTCATTTATGGCTTCGTTTATCTTTTTTTCCTTAGCTGATGTTTACAGAAAGAGATAACCATTAACACACTTCTTATCAGGCCTTTTAAATGAGCAGCCGGTCTAGTACCTGCCACCTTCCGGCCCGAGGCAGTGCGGGCACAGTGAGCTCCCCCTTCACTCACCTGCCGGGGAATGCAGAAAGCAAGCTCACTGGCAAGGCTTTTGCTGGAGACCCATCACGGTCCTCGGGCTCTGCTTTGGTTCTGTCACTAGGATGTTATCTGAACTTGGACTAGCGAATTATTAGGATCTAAAACAAACAATTCCAACCCTTTTCCTATCTCCGAGAGGTATGTGTTCCTAACAACCTGGTTATATTTCACAAAAGCCTTGGTGAAAAGTTTTCCTATTAAAAAAAAATACCAAAAACCCATGATTTCAAATCTATAAGAACTGTTCCTGACCCAGTATAATATATGGAAGACAACTAAATAACAAACATACTTCCTATGTCAAAAGAAGGTTAATATCTAAGTCTAAAATAAATAGATTTGTGAAAAATGCTTAGAAAATACTTACGTAATACCATAAAATTTAAAATCGTATCAAAATGAACTAAGTCAAAGGAAGAAAAAAAAAGACAGGAAAGTTCAATCTAATCCTACTTTACGCCCACAAGTAACTTTAAAAAAAAACCAGGTGCGCTGGCAGACTTACTACTTCCAGAGGTGAAGTCCGCCGGCGCCGCCAGCCGTCAGAAAGAGCTCTCTGTTCTGCGGCAGGTGTCGGACCTGCCACACGGTGGACTTGTGAGCCTGCACAGGGCGAGAGGCGCACACCTGGTTTGTAAGTTTATATGGGAAAGACTAGAAGAGGAACCCTGGAAATAAAGAAATTTTACTTCTATCATTTCAACAACTGTTACAAAAGTAAATTATTTTCTGGTACTTCTCTTTATAATGGCTACAGAGATTTATAGAAACCCATCAGAAATCAGGAAAAGCATCATTTTTCTTCATTGCTTCATGAAACAAAGTTTAAAAAAGATGTTATCAGATTAAAAGTCTAAGTTTATGCTACCATATACATTATGCAAATAGATTTTATACATTTATATCTCTAGCTCACTCTGAAGAAAAAAATACCTCAAAATGCAAAAACGCATACCTCTTGCTAAAGAAAAAATATAGAACAAATTTTTTTTTAAACTTCATTCCAATTACAACATTTATTATTATTATTTTTTTAAGATTTCATCCATTCCTTTTCAGACAGAGGAGAAGGGAGGGAGAAAGAACAATGCATGGCTGCCTCCCACATGGCCCCCACTGGGGATCCGGCCCGCAACCCAGGCACGCGCTCCGAACCGGGACCCTCTAGTTCCCAGCCCGCGCCCAATCCACTGAGCCACACCAGCCAGGCTAGAACAAATTTTTAAAAACTGAACTTTAGCCCCGACTGGTGTGGCTCAGTGGGCTGGGCGTCGTCCTGCAAACTGAAAGCTCGCAGGTTTGAGGCCGGTCGGGGCACATGCCTGAGGCTGCAGTGTTCTCTCATCAATGTTTCTCTCACACACTGGCGTTTCTCTCTCCCTGTCTTTCTCGCTCTCTCCCCCTTTCTCTAAAAATAAATAAAATCATTTAAAAAAATAAATAGACTTTATTTTTGAGTGAAGTTTTGGGTTCACAGTGAAACTGAATGGAGAGCACAGTGTGCCCCACCCCCCCACAGAACTGGAACTTGAAGCTCCCAGGGCTTTACTTCCAGGCTGCGCCGCTGCACTTGTCCGGCCTTCCCTGTAAGGACCAGAAGGACTTACAGACCGCGTTTATGGTCACAATAAGCTGAGGCCTTATCAAGTCGTATTAAACCAAAAGATAAAAATGTAAATCGGATAACAGTTACCAGCCTGTCAGCACAGGAACAGTAAACCAACCCTAACAGCGCTCTCCGCACTGCAGGGAGCGGGAGGGGAGGCCGGGCAAGGGAGTGCGGTGAAAGACTCCGCTCGGTAGAAGCAGGAGACGGGCGACCTCAGCTAAGCCACACCTAGGACACTTCACATTTTAGTGAGTGATTAGTCTTGACATTTGATTTTAATAGTTTTTAAAGAGAATTACCATGAGTCGATAAAAACACATCTCGAAATACACACTTTAATGTGTGAGTCCTCAAGTGGTTGGGTTCAAGGTCTTACCACTTAATTTGTTTTGTGCCTTAAACTTCTCTTTTTCCTCTGGAAGTTGATAAAAACACAAAAGGCAAGAGGGGATATGGCCTCTTAACACACAACAGCCATTTATTTGTCAGACTTAGCAATTACCTAGATTAACTAAATGAAAAAAATTAAATTTTTTTATTATTTATTGATTTTAGAGAGAGAGGAAAGGAGAGACACAGAGAGGAAGGGGTAAAGAGAGAGAAAGAGAGAAACAGCAATTTGCTGTTTCACTTATCTTTGCATTCACTGGTTGACTCTTATGTGCCCGGACCAGGGATCAAACCCGCAACCTTGGCATAGCGGGACAACACTGTGATAACTGAGCTACCTCACCAGGGCCTAGAAAAACTTTTTTAATGATAACACTATAATCTACAGGTAATAAGAGACATGTTGCAAATGTATATAAAACAATTTAGTGAAGTGCTTTATGTTGATAGATACTTAACATATTCTGAAACACCAAAGCCAAAACAGTATTAAAATGTATAGTTACCTTTTTAATCATTTAGTTCATCAGGCAGTGAATGTAATTTACATGCAATAATAACTACTATAATAATAAAATAAGACAAAATAGGAACATTTGAGAAGTACTACTGAAGCCATGGTAGAGTGAGAAAAGAAGTGAATTTTTATTTCCTGAATAATGTATATATTTTAATCTTATGGAAACTACAAATCTGTAACCAATCTTTATTTTTCCACTGGAGGAAGCTCAGTCACATTTCTAACCCATCTCCTGCAAACGACAGGATGTTTCAGCATGAATTTTATGCAATCCCCTTACTCCAGATATCATCTTATTTTCTTAACAAGTATTTTCCCTTTGCCCTGCTTTCTTCATCCATTTTCCTCATGTTGTAATACCATGTTTTCTTCGAAGCTTCATAAACACTATTTGAAACAAGGCAAAGTATGTATGTGTGTGAGTATGAAGACCTACTATGTATCAATCACAGTGATTAACACTTTAAATAATTGTATTTAATGTAGCCAACTGGAATATAAAATAAAATGTGGTTAAATGACATAATATATGTTGATACATTTGGAAAAGTATAAGTAGTATACTAAGGTATATACTGGTACACACCTTAAAGTACATTAATTAGGTATTAACACTGATATTATATATTCATTAGGAAACACAAATTCCTATCATCAGCTAGTTTTCCTAAGATTGCTCCTTAACTATAAAATAAGATTCCTAGCCAACTGAGGCCTTTATTATAATTAAAAAGTCTAAAACTGATAAACTTTGGGAAAAGTACTCTTCGCACAGAAAAACTTGTCAAGATCCCACAAGAATATAATAAAAATAGCTCCCTTCACATACAGATCTGGAAGGCACCTTGGTGACTAAGTCTATTTATTAGTCTAAAACAAGCTTTGAACATTCCTCTTCATAGAAAGACATTTCCCTCAGATTTACCTTTTCTGAAACAGAAGCAAAACCTTTGGTTGGATGCTGTGTTCTCATGTCAAAAACATGAAACTTTCCTTCCAGAGATGTAGCTACTAACTTGTTCATGCTTATATCTTTTCTGTCAAATTCCAAGCTACATACCTGAAAACAGAGAATATTATTGATGGTCTCATGATTATTATTCAGGAGGTTCCTTCAAACTAAGTAAAACAACTTTAAAATTACTAGCACATGTGAAAGCATTTAAACCATCATTTTGTGTTTTGAATCAATATATCAAATACTTTTATACCACAGAAAAATTTCTTCTTGCTTAATAAGAGCAAAACCATGTTGAGTTCCCCAGTTATTATATTTACACAGTTAAGTCAAGGCTGACTCTAGAAAACAAGAGGGAATCACATTCTTCACAAGAGGCACACACCTCAGGAACCAAAACTGTGACCATACCTGGGGAAGATGTGACTATTTTCAGGCTTTCTAATACAGCAGAAAAAGGCCTTACTCGCTCATTTTGGTATCACAACGCATGGCCCCCAGGTGTCCACAGTCAGGCTGAAGGACCTGCCACCCTCCTGGCACTGCTCTATCACCTCGGGGTGGTTCACTTTCTGAGAGGGGGTCTGTGATTTTCATTAGATTCCCAAAGGGCTCCACGGCCCCCGAAGGGTAAGACCACTGGTATAGAGGGGTTGCACTGAGATGAGTTACTAGAGTCACTTTCCCTTTGCAGCAGTTCACAGGGGGATGAAAACACGCCGCAGAGGAACTAAGAAGAATCCAAATGCACACTACCCCGTTCTTAATGTTGGTCTCCCACCGCAAGGACATGCTTCTGAGATCGAACAGTTTAATGTCCCCGTTGTCATAGCCAGCACAGACAACTCGCTCCTCCTGATTGTAAGCATTGCCTGCAAATCAAGACACAACATTTCAGATCATTTCAATGCTAATCTGAAGACTGCTAAAATAATTTTATGAAGCTATGCAAATAATTTATAAAGAATCAGATTTTTTTTAAAGATTTTATTTATTTATTTTTAGAGAGAGGAGAAAGGAGGGAGAAAGAGAGGGAGAAACAGCAATGTATAGTTGCCTCTCACATGGCCCTCACCGGGGACCTGGCCCGCAACCCAAGCATGTGCCCTGACCGGGAATCGAACCAGGACCGTCTGGTTCCCAGCCCGCGCTCAATCCACTGAGCTACACCAGCCAGGGAAAGAATCTGATTTTTAAAAATCACGTTGGGTACAACCTCATGTTACCAATCCTGACAGAACATCAGAATTACTAATTTGGTATTTGATATAGTTTTTTTTTTTTTAAGATTTTATTTACTTATTTTTAGAGGGGAAGGGAAGGAGAAAGGATGGAGAGAAACAGTGTGTGGTTGCCTCTCGTGCACCCCCAACTCAGGACGTGGCCCACAATCTGGACATGTGCCCTGACTGGGAATAGAAACCAGCAACCCTTTGGCTCCTATACCAGCCAGGGCTGATACATCGTTTTCTAAAGCTCATTCTAAACGGAAGGGATGTGTGAAATGTTCACTGGATTCTAAGGTGAAAGCAAACGCTCTCTCTACACTATATCTGCAGAGACAAAAGGCCAACTACAGTCCAAACACACAGGGTTTGGTAGAATAAATCCAGCTGTGCTTCCGCTGCTTTCTTTGGTAGTAACTACATATGAAAGCAAGTAGAAACTACTTTAAAACTTATTTATTTTGCAAAAGTTTGCTCTGATGGTGCTTCACCTTTGTAAGGAAACCAGAAATAAGCTGTAGCACTCTGTGATACATTTTTAGTTATATGACCACACCTGTAAATTTATAATCTGTAGTTAAATTCATCCTGCTTGGTTCCAGAGGTTTCTTTTGCAGCACCTTTTGCCAAGTAAATGTTAAGCGAGAGGGAAGCCCTTGTGACGGTGCTAGGCTACCTGGGCATGGTATCCCAGTGCCTTTCTTCTCCACTCCCTCCACCTGCCTCTTTTTCATAAATTGCAGCCCTGCATTTCCACTGCGGGCTCCACCTAGATAATACAACAGCATCCTAAACTCAGGATGTCCAAAACTGACCTCGCCATCTTCCTTTATAAACCACCAAATCCTTTCCGGGACGTCTTCACTTAATGATATCCGTCACCCCACAGTCAGCCTCCAAATCTAGTCACCTTGGACGCAATCCTTTCCCTTGCTCATCTCCAAAAACTTTCCAAATTCTATTTATTTTGCCATCATATTATGTTTTGAATCAATCCCCTCTGCCTCATTCTCATTGCTTCTAACTTATGTCTTTCCTGGAATAATGCAATACTTCAGAACTCACATTCCCTCTGCCACTCACCTCTGTCCCACTACACAACACCAGGTTAATTCTCCTGAAGCTGTGATCATATCTCATCCTTGAAAATCCTCCAAACGTTGACAACTACCTCCAGACCATCCAAACACCTTTGGCCGTGGCTCTGAGCCATCTTCACAGCTATTCCTCCACTACAGTGTTTCCTTCTACACACTTTCTTGGACACTTCTCAAGCTATTCCTTATACTTGAAATTTCCTTCCAATTTCAGGGGCTCAAATCCTATATGCCATTGGTCGGAGGTCAAAATGTCCACTCTCCCAGTCATGTCTCCCTCAGGATTCCTTCCGCATCGGCCCATGCCTCTTGTGACCTTTTATTGCCCCTACCCCGTGCTATAATTAATGTAGATATCATGTCCTCTTTACTAAACGATAAGCATCCTAAAGCTAGATAATGTATCTTTTTCACCCTTATATGCCCAACTTTGCACCTACTTGGCATCCATAAAAAATTGTCAAATCAGTAGATTTCCTTTTAATTTTAATATCCTATATTTAAAATTGTACTTATGTTCCTTAGATCAATAATGAAAGGCTTTAATGAGCCCTTTTAATTATTATATCAATTTTAGATGATTCTAAATACTAATAGTGAAATTCTCCCCAAGTGTGTATGTCTTAAGTTTATATATTATTGCTCATTATATACACACACAATGTAATTCCCACACAATAATTTAATTTTTAAATAGGAAGTCTAAAACTTTCCTCTAATTAAATAACAGTCCAATTTAAAAATAACATAAAAAGTTCAACAGTTCACACATATTGTTAAATCCCAATTTTAATGACTGTTATCGCTACAGGATTATACTAAGAAAAAGGGGAAAGAAAATAGAGGCTTAAAATTAAGTATGGCCCTGGCTGGTGTGGCTCAGTAGATTGAGCCCTGGCTTGCGAACCAAAAGGTCCCTGGTTCAATTCCCAGTCAGAGCACATGCCTGAGCTATAGGCCAGGTCCCCAGCTGGGGGCATGCGAGAGGCAACCAATCAATGTATCTCTCACACATTGATACTTCTCTCCCTCTCCTTCTCCTTCCTTTCCCCTCTGTCTAAAAGTAAATAAATAAGATAAAATAAAAAAAGAAAATTTATTAAAAAAATTAGTATGACCCATCTCTCTAACAAAAACTATTTCAATTTTGAAGCTCAGCAAGAAATACAACATAAATATCAATTAGTCCTACAAAACCAACATTCATCTTAAATATATTGATAGAGGAACACAGTTATCCAATTTATAAGAAATAATTGTGTAATGGTATAAGCATTTCCTAGAAAATAAACACACTTTATGCAGAGCATAATTAACAGAAGATTTGTTAGGTCCCCATTTCCCTTGAGGCTCTACTTAGCTCCATTACTGGCATTTGGTTCTAAGTCAGTACTACCTGGTTAAACACAAGTACATAGTAACAGCAAATTATTTGTGAGCACTTAATCTAAGCACAATTCTAAGCATCTTCCATGTATTAACTCATGGAATCCTCATAACACTATTAAGTAAATTCCACTATAACTTCCATCCAGCAACCAAGAAAGAGAGGAGCTTAAGAACCTGCCCTAGGTCTCAGAGCCAGTAAGCAGCACAGCGAGAATTCAAGCCCAGGCCGCAGAGGTTGACATTAGCTGCCATGTCTATTTGACCCAATAAGCTGTTAGAATAATCCACAAAACAGACTATAAAGAGACTACCAGGACTTCCTTGAAGCACTGTGCTTTTAACCATCTGATACTTCAAATCCAAGAGTCCTTCAATAATTTACCAAATGCCACGGTCCAACAGTCTCTCTTGTTTTCTCCTTGTACAGGTTCCATATTAGCAACAGGGTCATCTTTCTGCCTTGGGTCCCACACCTTCACAGTTCCTGTCACAAACAAAAGGGAGCTGGCAAAACGCAATAATGAATAACGACATTTCTCTTCTGCATCCTCTTCCTATGGCTTCCTGTGTACATGGCGATATTATAGATGTTGTAACATCTGAAAAATATTCATGGTTTTCTGACTTCTCATTGGGTAAGTTGCACTTAATATAACTTAATATAGAGATATAACTCATATGTCACTGTCTGACTTGTATTTCCAAACAGATAAACAGAAAAGCCAACACTTGTTTCTAGGTTATCAACAAAGTATGATTGCCAAGGCAAATATAAACATTATGTAATTCAAATCATGCTTTATTTTCTTTGCTTAATCTTAAAGCTAATGTATTATTTACTTAGAATAACACCAGTGCCATTCTAATTATTTCCTTAGTGCCCATATAATCAATGATAGTATTCTTACACAGATGAACAAACTAATTTTCACATCTGTGATCTCTTATATTGGCTTTTAGAATACTATTTCATATATAATTAAATTTAATTTCCCTGGAGCAAGAGAACAGGGAAACATTAAATAAAATTAACAAATAATTCTTCTCAATTTAATTTCAACTTCATTTTAATGCAAATTATAGGATACTAACTAAATGGAGTCGCTGTCTATGAGAAACACAAATGCATGTTAACAAAATGGCTAAAAGTCAAGTACCTGAGAGAGGTTAGGAAAAGGGTTAAAAAAAATCCTTAAAAGGGATAATAAACACAGAAAAGGGGGCGCTATTTCACTAAGATTTATCTCTAAGAATAAAATAAAATTGGTCATTGAAAAGGTTGCTTGAACGAGAAAACATTCCCTGCAAATGTGACAAGAGGTTTGTATTACTCTATCACTTACAAATCGATACAATTCATATAAAGTTTGCAACAGTTAAATGAACAAAGAACACAGACAATTCACAAAGCAAAATAAACTAGCAAACAAATAGAGAAAGAACCCAAGATGGAATGAAGTACCATCTGTACATGTAAAATTAGGGGAAAGGAAATCACTGCCCACAGGGTAGGCCGGAAACCTACCCCACCTACGGCAGCCGGTAAGGTCAAAAGACACTTTGGGAAGTGTGACAATAAATTTAAAAAGCCGTAAGATACATTTATCCCAGAAAAATTATATACACAATCAAACTTATTTCTTCACTATTTTTAAGTCACGCTCCCAAAACAAAAACCAGAAAAGGTAAAGCGAATGCTCGCGGCAGAGGCCTGGCTAAGAGCACCGTGACACACCGTAGGGTGGACTGTGACGCCGCCGTTAAAGCGAGAAGGACGAGAACCGTGTGGAAACGCAGCATTTACATACGACAAAACGTTAAATGGAAAAAGTAAGGTACCAAATCATACCCACACCGAGAACTACAGATTGCTGCATAAGACAAACCTAACAGTGATGGTAGACTGAATGTTATTTTTCTTTCTATATTCCATGCTGTTTTTAGGACTGGAAAGAATATTTGATTTCTGAAACACAGCCGTCCTTGAGTAACTACTAGAAAATTCCACTTCACTTTTCTCTGAAGACCTGTCCCTTTCTAGCCACTGCGGAGGGGAAGGCAGACGGTGCGCTTGGAGCGTCCTAGAGCGCTCAGCAGAGGGGTCACAGAGCCTCAGAGCTCAGCCAGCTGTCGGGTGACAACGCTCACAAGTACTGATCCTGCTTTTTAAAAAAAGAAAATGAGAAGCTGCCACCCACATTATATTGTCAGCTGCCTCGAACACCTATAAAGAAATTTTAAATCCTTCAAGGTTCATGGGAAACTATGGTTAGTAGTCAAACCGGCTCAGAAGTAAAACAGGAAGTGCCGTGCCTCTAGGTCAAAAAACTCAAGAATGAAACAGTTTAGGGATATGCAGTCACACTTCCCTATTAAAAAAGGAGGTTGTTAGATCTAGTCAGTCAAGGTTACTGAGGATTTCCACAGAAAGAATATGTAGTGTTGTAGAGAGATTATCATTTAAAAAAATTAAAATATACCGACTTACCATCTCGGCTGCCAGTCACGATTTCAGGTGCTCCTTCCCCAATCCCTAGTCCACCTACACCATCAATAGTATTTATAATTTCCTTATGACCCTTTACTGAATATACCGGGTTCTCTGGAGCTTCCAAATTCCTAAACAACAGAGGACAGTTTCTTACTCACACCGCATGTCCTAGACATTCAGTCCACTACTGAAATGCAAGAATGCATACCATCTTTAGATTTTTGTTTAAAAATAAGGGTTCTGCTATGAATTTGTACAATTACTCTCAATTACTTCTCTCCACTTTAGCACCTTTTGAGCCCTCAATGAGAACAGTCATTTATTCAACTTAGAATTTAAGCTCGCGAGTCTACTTGACTTAGGGTTCTTCAAACCCTTAGGGCGGTCTACCTAGGACCTCTGGACATGAATTACCAGGTCTGCTTATTAATAAATGCAGATTTGCAGGCTTCTCCCCAGACAAAATTAATAAGGATCTCTGGGGTGGAGTCCCAAACCTGCTGGCTCTTTGCTGACTGAAGTCTGATAATTACTTCTTTAGATACAGAGTAAATTCAAAGGATTCAGAATGCTTCCAAAGTAGTTTCACCTTCTGAGGTTTATTATACGAATAGAGTGTACTTTATACACACTCTCCCTGTAAAATGTATTACTACATTTTCTCACTGAATTCCATATTGATTTTCATCTAGTTTTATATTTTTCAGTTGATCATCATGCTGGTCACAAATATGTCAGTCAAACTGGCCGCAGGTTGTCTAGGTTACTGAAGAGAAAGGAATGCAGGAAAGCGCCTGTTACAACACTGCGTGCGCTTGAGTCCACAGGAGACGGCGGGCTGACCACTGGCTCGAGCAGGTTATGTTCGCATATCCCTTCCTTGCTTGTCCCCTTTTGCTTTTCTATTTGAGCTTCTATCCACATTTCCCTTTAACAAGTCGGTTTTCAAAAACTTAACTTAAAAAAAGAGTGTAGCTTTTCATGTATCATTGTCTCTGTATCATTACTGTGAAAGAATCGAGATACTAAACAGGATTGAGGTTCCACTTAAAAAACTATTTTACTGCCCCAACCAGCATGGCTCAGTTGGTCGGGCATCATTCCACAAAGCGAAAGGTCGCTGGTTCAATTCCGGGTCAGGGCACATGCCTGGGTTGTGGGCTCAGTTCCTAGTCCAGGCGCTTGCTTACAAGAGGCAACCTATCTTCTCTCACATCGATGTTTCTCTCCCACTCTTTCTTCCTCCCTTCCCCGCCTCTGAAGATACATAAACTCTTTTGTTTAAACTATTTTACAATTTTTTAAAAATACTACTTTTTTATGTGTAAAATTACAAGACTTATCAATGACGATAAGTCAGTAATACTGGTTCTATACATATTTATTTTAAAACATAACATTCAGACTGGTCTCTCTCCCAATTTCTTTCAAAGTATATGGCTCTACATGTAAGAACTAATACATTGTAATAAATGCTAACTTAATTATTAAGCAGTGAAAGCAAGGGTGAGTTAAAATAGCTTCATTATATTTTATTTTAGGAGTCTAAAACAGGTACATAGGTCAAAGTAATTTAACTACAAAGTAGCAGATTCTAAGTGAGAAATCAAGAAAGGTTACATTAGAAAACATGAAGTAGGGAAGACGGTGTCTCTCTAGAACATTACTGTGTACTTCAAAAGATTAAGAGATATTCCTGAAAAGTAATTACAGAGAAATTTGAATTCACTCAACTTCAATTTAAATATGAGGAAATAACTCTTGGTAAACCATGAAAATTAAAAGCAGCTGACACTACTGTGATTCTGATCATTCAAAACAGGCTTATCTTGAATTGTTCAACAGATGTGTTCTGAGTAAGTTGTGCTCAGATGTTAGCTAACTCATTAAAAAACTTTTTTTAAAGAACTGGGAGTTCTACATTAAAAAATGAACACAAACAAAAACAATGTATCATTTTGTACTGCCAAAGTATTGCTGAAATGCAAACAATATCTAATTTTCCCCCACATTCTACATGTGCATTTTTATATACTGTACCCTTCAAGGTGGAGGGGGACAGACCTTATTTACAAATACAAGGTATTAAATGCAAGCACCAAACAGCATATATAGAAATAAAAGTTGACAACATTATACGAAATACCTAAAGAAAAATTAGACTTCTCTCTTCCAGAGGAAGAGTAACACGACTATCAAAGAAATTGCTTATTTCATATCTTAATACTAATCAAGTAATCTTACCATATATGAAGGTTTCCAGCAAAATCTCCAGTAGCTAAATATCTCTGCTGTAAAGATGCTGCACCAAATGTTCCACATTTAATGGGTTTGGCCTTTTCAATCTTGATAAAAGGGAGGGAGGATACATTATTTATGTAAGCAGCTACGTATTTATAATCCACGATATTTACACCTTTATTATGGGATTTAAATAAAGCACATAATATAAAGAGCAATTAAAATGTTTTCTGATAAAAATTATCATGCTTTTCCTTTAGTCGTTCTCCTATAGTTTAACAGTATAAAACTGTCTAAAAAATGAGTTTTAATTTTGCCTTTCCTCTCATCTCGCCAATAAGACATTCAAATGCTGACAACTCAACCATCTCTACTGCTTTGCAAATATGAAAATTTTCAGCATTTAACGTGGTATTCCTCTTTAAGATCCTCTGTAGAAATGAGAACCTAATGAAGATACCGTACTTTCCAGATGGCTACAGGAACAAAAATGTTTATGAGTCTCTTACAGTTTTCCCTGCAGAACCCTCTAAACTGAGAATGTTTATGACCTATTCTCGGTGGGATCCTTGCAATGCATAGAGATTTGCATACCCATGTGCACCAAAGGCACTGCTATTGGTATGGATTAGCCAATCTTTTCAGGTTCCTTTCATTTAAAAGTCTACTGCTCCAAGTATTGTCTATAATCACATTAATAAAATAACCATAAACCGATGCATGTGGCTTACGGAAGTCACATGAAGAAGACCATTATCGCTGAAAGGGCCCTTGGAAATTATCTAATATAATATCGCCCTGTCATAGATAAAGATCTGCAAGCCTAGAGCTTTACAGATTTGCCCAACTCAAGCATTCAACATTTAATGGTTTCCTACTATATGCAAGTCAATGACCTGGGCAGAAGAAGATTCAGAGATGTGTACGATTGGCCATGCCCTCAAGGAGTTTGCAACCCAAATATAGTGGGGGATACGTTCCCAGACCCCCAGCAGATGCCTGAAACAGAAGATAGTACTGAACATTATATACACTATGTTTTTTCCTGCACACACCTATGACAAAATTTACTTTGTAAATCAGGCACAGTAAGAGATTAGCAGTAACTAATAATAGAACAATTATAGAAAATAGAACAATTATAACAATGTACTTATTACAAGTTACGGGAATGGTTTGGGGCTGTTAGTAAGCAAAATAAGCATAACCTGAACACAAGCACTGTGACACTGAGATCCTGGGACCATCGATCGGACACCAAAGCGACTACCAGGTGACTGACCAGCAGGGAGCTCCTACGGTGCGGATACCAGGGTGGGGCCGAGTGGGATGGCCGGAGAGTTCATCGTGCTGCTCAGAATGGCATGCGATTTAAAACTTACGAACTGCTTATTTCTGGAATTGTGCATCTAGTACTCTCAGACTGTGGTTCACGGAAACGGTGGAAAGTGAAAACGTGGATGGGGGGCACTGTATCAGTGCCTCTCCAACCCCTCCCCCTACACACATGCAACATGCTGCTGCTGCCTGCCCCCACACCTCCGTGGGTCTGCACTCATCTTTTACTTCCTGATGTTTCTAATTTCTCCAAAGTCCCCGCTGACCCCAACGTCACTTGCCCAGGGCACTGACATCCCGCCTGGAGTCTGCTTTTCCTCTAGAGGCTCAGCCGTGGACACTCGGGACAATCTGGAATTGGCTGAGGTCAGGATTCGATGCCTGTCCCGTACCACTCTCTAGCCTGATAATCTCACCTTCCACTTACTATCGGCCTCAATAGGGCAAAACTATTCCTCTTATTTGGTCTCTACCATCTTTACAATTTTTTATCCTTAACATTTACATAAGTAACGCATTTCTCTCTAAAACCTGAAACACAACTGAAGACTATAGGGCGAAAAGGGAGTCTCCCTTTGAACACTCCCCAGAAGTCATCCCCATCCTTCTAAACCCTTTTCTATACATTTGCACACAAACCTAGGTTTGTTTTCATATAAAGAGGACCATCATATATTGGCCTTTGACTTGATTTTTCCCAGTGAACAACACATCCGGATAAACACCGTCCCGACACAGAGCTCTCCACGTGCTAGGGCATTTCCCCTGCAGCCCTTCAGGTCCTGTGCCAATCTCCACCCCTCCCTTTGGGGTTGGCCTGTTCCACACAATTTAAAAAATACCTTTCCTGCCACTCTCAATGTTTGGCTGGACGTTTCCATACAGAATATACACAGCAACTTTCAAAGAAAAATAAAATAAAATTCACTTCACACAAACTACAAGTAAAGTTTTCTTTCATGATTCAAAAGATATGGTTATATGGTACAAAGCTTTGGAAACTCTCAGCTTACTGAGCTTTTTCATGGTTTGGGATCTGTATAAATTAGCAGTTACTATGTAGCCGGGTATAAAGTAAAGCATTCACAACCCCCTTGGAATTATCCAGTAAATAAAATTAGTCATCTGCAAAAGCACGGTTATAAAAGACAACGAGAAGCACAGAACCACAGAAGGTTCACTGTATCAGAGTGGCATTATTTCAGTTATTTTTCCAATTTTATGAAGAAGAGAATCTTATAATGGGGCAATACAGAGGATCAAAAATTTCTGTCCACTTAACAAAACAGACAGTTTTCAATCACTTTTGTCCTCCCCACCTTCCCTTCCCTCAAATGAAAGTACCTGAAATAACACTGCATTACTACAGAGAAGCACATTACCACTGCTAGGACACAGTTTCCATGGTTAAGCTAATTCAAAGTTCCAGCTTAGGCCACTGATGAAAGAGCTCCCATGCCCTCCACCCCTGGGTCTCACAGGGGCCTGGCCCGCCCCAGCTCCAGGTCCTTGGTCACGGCTCCCGCCGCCTGCGGCAGAGGGTGAAGACAGCCCTCTCCGTAAAAGTCCAGGTGGGCCCTGGTGGGCAAGAATATGGTTCCAGGGACTCAGAGGATTAGGAGCCATGGGGAGCTCTAACACATATTGAGATCTCAATTCTGGAACTTCTCTTCACCACCTAAAGCGTTCTGCTTCCCATAATCCCACTGCTAGCACCTGCAGCTCTGATGGGGTTTCCAGTCTTCTTCCCAGGCCACAGGAGAGAGAAACACTTAACCTCTACTTTTCAGTGCCGGCAGTGAGCACGCAGTTCTTCTAAGGTTTTAGTGCTGGTAATAAAAACTTGGAAGGACAAAGTTTGCTCCCCTTGTCATTCCTGTACCTTTTACCTGCGGACCCTTTGGAATAATCTCAAACCATGCTCTTGGAATATACTAACCTTCTCGTACCAACATAAGTTTTTCTCTCTTTTAAGAAATACGACTGCTTCATGCATTTGCATGTCATCCTTGCTCAGGGGCCCCGTGAATCCTCTCTCTATTGTTCCACTACTAGTACATGTGCTGCTGACGCAGGCACAGGTAATAACATAATTTTTTTAAAGCTGTTATTTTTTTTTCAGAAATTGAACTTAGATAGTACTAGCAAATGAACAACAAGAAAACCTAGAACCAAGGGTAAGAAATCTCCTGTGATGTAAAGATCACAATAGTTATAATATGGTCAGATTTTCCTACCAAAAAAACCCTTCCCTGTGCAGAGATGGAACTGACTATTCCAGTATTTCATGACATTTCACAAGCGGCAGCACAATGTCCAGACGTTCTGACGCTTGAACACGTAGAATCCCCACCTTAGAAGAAATTGAACTGAGAACTATGTATGCTACGTATACCTATTACACGGTAGCCCAGCGTACTAGTTTCACTTTGTCACTTCATAGAGTCTAAAAGCAAATATGGAACGAAATAAAATGTCTCTACACTTACAGGCACAGACTCACAGGGTTGCCACCTAACCTGTGGTATACAAAATGCACAAAACCCTTTTGAAATCTCCCCTCCCCTGGCTCTTTGTTCTTCAGACACACCCAAGTCACTGCTACCCCGGAGCACTCTCCTTCACTCCCCACTGCCTGGGCTGCTCTTCCCTCGGATCTCAGCTTCCTTCTCCCAGTTGGATTTCATTTTAAATGTCGCCTTCTCTAAGAGGCCTTCCCTGCCCCACCAACTGATGAAAAATACTTAAGATTTGTCTTGCTAGAAAACCTGGCCGGGCAGCTCCGTTGGTTAAGCATCGTCCCTTACACCAAAACCTTGTGAGTTTGACCTCCGGTAGGGGTGGATTTGACCCCCAGCAGGGACATGCATGGGAGGCAACCGACTGATGTTTCTCTCTCAAATCAATATACACATTCTCTGGTGAGAACTTAAGAAAAAAATGAAGCTCTACTTTGTGAAAATTGATATACAATGATAACCAGTACATGTTAACTTCTGCTATATGATAGTGAAAATGACCATCCACCATGGCCGTATTTGACCCAGATGTTTGTTCTCTTTGCTATACTAAGTTAACATGATTAAAAAGAAGCCCATGACGGGTAATGCTAGCGAGAGCTATTTTTGTTCTGTCTCTGAGTGAGTCTAATACAGCTTGTCAGTATTTCCTCCTCCACATCCTGGCACTGCTTAATTAACATTAAAAGGTTTAGTCAACCAAACGCTAACAAGCAGTGAATTCAGTGCCACAGGGGCTAAAAAAGCAGTACTGTATATTAGCTTATTACTAAATTTTAAAGTATAAATATCCTCAACTACAGTTCCATTTTTCAGGGCTACCATTAGTCCTCTGTGCCAATTAGGAAAAAAAAGGTGCCTCTGACAGGCTGGTAAGGGCTCACACGAGAAGGCTTGAAGAAGAGATGGATTTCAGCTCCCGCTGAACTCTTGGCCAGACACCCTCGGGTGATGCAACAGACCGCTCCACTGCACAGGGAGGCCTGCCCTCATTCCCCGTCTATCTTTAGTAACGAAAACGGAAGGCACCAACAAAGACCGTTTTCTTCCTTCCTTTTTATCTTGGATGCACAGGCTTTGGAGTACAGGACTTGAGGAGGCCCCCCCAATGATAGAATCAGGTATGCTTCCTAATATTTTAATAAAATAATTCATCTAGCCCCATTCTAGTCAACCCTGGTACTCATTAGAATCACCTGGTGGCAGCTGAAAACCTACAGATTTTCAGACTTCGGTCTAGTCTAGCTGCAAGAGTGCCCATGCATCAGAACTTCCAGAAGTGGGCCCCAGACACCAATATTCTAAAACGCACACACACACAAAACCAACAGCAACGACACACATTCAGGTGACCAGGATGCACGGTAAGAGCTGGGGTCGCTGAGCTTGCACTTAGTCTATATTCTTTTCCATTGCATCATCACAGCCAATTCCAATGTAAATTCTTACACGCTTTTGCATTTGGTTTATCTGCTCTTTAAACAGCAGGCTCATTAGGAGAAAGAACACTTCTTTCAAATACCTTTGGCCCTCAAGAGACAGTTTATGGTAGAAAAAGGAAGACCCAAAAGATACAGGTGAAACATAAAAAGTGGTTACTCCTAGGGTTGAGATCATGGGTGATGTTTTTCCTATCTATATTTCTAAAATACTTTACAATGAACACATTACTTTTGCTAAAAAGCAAAATTATCTCAAAAACTTGTTAGACTCCTCCAGAATCTCTACAACAGACAAAGAGCACTACTTCACTTTATGGAACAAGCGAATCACACAGTCTTAGAAAAAAGTAGTCACAAGCCTGTAGGTGCTCCCTGATTGAGCTTTGATTGGTATTTGTTCTAATATTCCATCTTTAAATTTCTTTCTGATATTCTGTTTCTCCCATTTGTTTAAATTCCTGACCCAATCAAATGATCAATTGACATTTAAATTACCCAAGTTATACTATGTAAAGTATGACTGTCTAACCACTGAGCTGTACACCTGAAACCAATACAAATAAAATTGAAAGAACAAATTACCCTTTATAGATATACATTTACTCATTCTTTTGACAATAATTTATTGAGTTTCTGCTCCTTACATACCATATAAATAAATGCACTGTCCTTACTCTCCAGGAGCTTACAATCTAGTTAGAGAGTAATGAGGCAGAATGGCCTATTTCAGGCACAGATAGTAAGCACCACAGGACCGCAATGTAAGAAAAGTTACTTTGTGTGGGGATCAGGAAGGGACTTCATACCAGGGGGTACCTAATCAGAACTGGAATTATCTTCCAGAGGACGGACCCCTTGTAGTACAGGCTTCCCCACTAGGTGAGTGTTCTAGGAACCCATCTGTATCAGTATACCAGCTGGCTTTCTTGTGAGAGGGTATGTTCAGCTAGTTCTTTTTTTGAAGACTCAACGTGTTTGCCCATTTCATGATAGATGATTTACTAGTGTACCTGCCCACACCGTGCTGCATGCTCACCAGTGTTTGACCAAAAAAATAAATAAATAAATAAATAAAATAAACAGCATCACCCCTCCCACCGTGCCCCATCCTCCCTATTCACTGGATCTCACCCCCAGTGACGGTTTTTTGTTTCCCTGGATGAAAAAAGTCCTCAAAGGGAAACATTTTGCCAAGGTAGAAGAGGTGAAACAAAAAACGGCAGAAGCACTAAAAGGCATCAAAATTGAAGAGTTCAAACACTGTTTTGAGCAGTGGAAAAACAACTCAATAGGTGTGTGGCATCAAATGGGAGGGTACTTTGAAGGTGACTGAAGTTTAAACATGTAAAGAATACACAATTTTTTATAAGTAAATTCCGGGTGTTTTTTTTGGTACCCCCTTGTATATCAAATAATCTGACTGGACTTTAGAATTGCAACAGGTGACTTGGGATTAAGTGGTAAACAATTTAAGAAAAGACAGAAAAGAACAAACCATGTTTACTCTGAGTCCCTGATGACAGAAGACGGTTAAACCTAACAAGGAAACCGGCACTCACAGAAGTTTAAAGTGGAATGGGGCCCAACTTACCTTTTAATCTAAGCCTTTCTATCTTACATTCATCCTTTACCTACCAGTCCAACCTCCGATTCCTCCAAACATTCTCTCTATACCTTTTGATCCCTGGAGTTGTCGACCTTCCCTGCGGTGCACTGCGACCCTATCATACGCCTGAGTATGATCTTTATTTTTTAGGCAATCCAAATCAAGGCATTTTTAAAACTATAAAAAGGTATAAAAATGTTAGTTAACAACATTATTCTTAAATTGTTTCTCTAGCGACCTTTACAAAACTTGTGAACCTGATCATGCCACACGCTGCTTAAAGCCTTTCGTTGTTGTCCTGATTTTCTTAGGAAAAAAAAAAAGGCATGAATTTTAAATGACTTACAGATCTTGCAGCGTTTGGTTCTTGCTTACCACTCCTGTTTCTTAAGATGGTAATCTTTCTCCCACCGCTGAGCTTTCTAGGCCGTTTCCTCTGGAAACCTCCTCCTCTACTCCTAATCTGGCCAGGATCGTTTCTCCCCATCCCCAATCTGTTTTTACTCTAAGAGAACCGTGCTTTTATGTTTGAGGATCCATCCCGGTTTATATTTATGCATCGTTGGTTTGATTATTTAACTGATTCTCTCTCCCACTAGAAAACTCCGTGAGATCGGGAACTGTCATTTACAGGCCTGGGAATACCAGGCAACCAACTAATAACTTGCTGAAAGAATAAATGGTAAGTGGCCTCCTTCAATTACACGGCAGGATACCGGTGCCTGCTTTGGCTCTGCTTGTATGAAAACGCATTTTACTAACAGGGTCCTATTAACAGACTTTCCACAAACTGCGCACCGCCCCGAAGGGACCTCGAATTTTCTGCGGTGTGGCTGGAGGAAGGGGCCGGGAAGGCGCGGGTGAACTAGCCCGCTGAGAATTCAGACTCGACCGAAAGTATTTTACGTCGGAAGTACTCCTCAATCGGCGATCAACTTGGCTACTCCGGCGCAGCTCGAGCTGTGCTTTCGAGGGACACTGTACGAAGGTTTTGGTAAAAAAGAATGCAAACCCCCAGGATCCACACTCGCCCTCCAACAGCACTCCCAGACCCCGAAACTGGGCAGTCTCAACCTAGCACGCACCTCCCGAAGCAGCTTTAGGTCCCCGTGCTGGATCTCGTACAGCTGAATGACGCCGGTGCCCCGTGCGAAGTTGCCCATGGTCACAAACTTGGCGCTGCAGGGCACCCACTTACAGTCAAACACTGTGTAGTTGAGGCCCTTCTGGATATGGGCAATGATCTGAGGCTTTTCGAAGGCCGACATCGTCCACCCGATTTCTCCTCCGCCAACTGGTACTCTCCAACCCTGACAAAACCCTAACCTAGAAACCAGACTCCAACCATTTGTGACAATTTGTCCTTCCCGCTTGCCGTATCCGCCCCCTGGCGCCCTAGCAAGTTGGATTTAGTTGTCTCAGATAATGCCAGATGCACTACTGAAATCACACAAGACATTTTTTACAGATGGCACAAACTTGTTTTTTGCCTTACAGACTGCCTTTAGCATGTATACAGATTAGAGATCACGAAATGCTTTGGCTGTGGCAGGGCCAGCGGGAGACCACAAGAATACGGCATATTTTAGGGCAGCCCCTTATCCTATTCAGCAAACAAAAAATCCGGCTTCAAGTCCCTGCGTGGGGACTTCTTAGAAAGGGGGCGGAGCCCTGGGACTGGTGAGCGGACGCTGGAACCTGCGAGGTACGCCTGCGCACTGCAACCGCGCACGTGTTCCAGAGAGAAGACCCTGCTGTGGGTGGAGATTCCTGAAGATGGCTACCGAAATGGACTCACAGAACGCTGGGGCCGAGGAGGGTTTCACCCAGGTCACTCGCAAGGGTGGCCGGCGAGCGAAGAAGCGGCAGGCTGAAGAGCTGTCTGCGGCCGGGAAAGGCGGGGAAGCGAGTTGCATGGACACGGAGGAGGCCCGGCCCGCCAAAAGGCCCGTCTTTCCGCCCCTCTCCGGGGACGGGATCCTGGTACTGGGGGAATCCTGGGACAGGAACAGGGTGGGGGCCAGAGGGAGGTCAAGTTGGAGGTCTCTGGGTGATGTTGAAAGTGTAGGGGTTCTTCTGACGTGCAGTTCTTAAGTAACTCCGGCGAAGTTTGATTCGTTCAGATGAAGGAAGCTTTTTTTTTTTGGTTCGGCTGTCATTTTACAGCTCCACCCCCATTCCTCCAGACAGCTCAGTTGTGTGTTTTTATTGCAGGACGGAAAAGAAGAAACAAGGAAAATTCCAGTCCCAGCTAACAGATACACACCATTAAAAGAGAACTGGTTGAAGATATTTACGCCTATTGTAGAACATTTGGGACTTCAGATACGCTTTAACTTGAAATCGAGGAATGTAGAAATTAGGGTAAGGAGAATGCCGACCATTTCCAAGTGTACTAGGATTCTTCGTTCAAGGCTGAAAATGGATGCATAGATTTTCCTCAGTGGGACTTATTTTGTTAAATGGTTTTCTTCCAGCTTTCTAACTTAGTGAGTTTGAACTTTTCAAATGCCTTCAGAGTGTGCATTTAACACAAATATTAGTTGAATTCATAGGTTGAGTTTGAGATCATACCAAAATACTGGCGTATTTTGAGTATTTTTTGTAGTGTTTAGTGTTGAACTGAGAAAAGGCCAAGTAAACAGAAGTTTGTAAATAATGAATTGAGTGAAGTACTTCATGTGGTGCTGGCACTGTATATTTCAGTGGTAGTATGTTGGGGGAAAATGTATTGTTTTAGAATTGAGTTTTATATGTATATATTCATGTTATACCTGTACTTACATTTACATGTCTTTCTCTCTATACACAGGTATATATATACGTATATATATATATGTGTGTGTATACACACACACACACACACACACACACACACACATTCTGTGGTATCAGCCCAGGAGTTAGACGGTCAAAATTAGTTGACTTTGGAGTTCTTTTTCTGAATGCCGATTTTGTATCAGAATCAAAGACCAACATTAATTGTAGTCTTCCTTTCTGAGGATTGGTATGCTGTCATCAGGATTGGTACCTAAACTCATCTCCCCTGAGGGACTAGAATAATGGGATAAAGTTGAGAGGTGCTACTCTAAATAGTTGGTGCAGTTTAAAATCTAGAACTAGACAGTGGGCTTCCTTGCCACTTTCATTCAGGTTCTTATGGTTTCATGCCAAAACTTGTTTCCTTACAGGTTTCCCTTGTTTCATTGCTCTATGTCGTCTTTCACCACGTCACCCTCAGTGCCAGAGCCAGACACACTTTCCCAGACCACGCTGCTTTTATTATGGTGTCCTGGTACCTTCGGGGTCACTGAAGGGTAGGAGTTAAGTTTGACTGAACGTTTCACGTAGGAGTCCCAGTCCCAAGTTCACCCCACCACATTTCTGAACACTTTTGTGTCCATACACACGGGTGGCTTTCCTCTCTGACGAAGGCCCTCTCCTCCCCACACCCTTTGTCCTACCTCAGTTCCATTCATCTTTCAGGGTCTAGCTCAGGTTCGTTCTTCTCTGTGATCAGTCCATTTTTCAGTCATGCCTTCAGTGTCGAAACTCTTACAGTGCTTAGCTGTCACGTGTTGCAGCAGCATCAGTTTGGGTTCCACTAACATTTGTTGATATTGTGATACACCAGACACAGAGTGGTGTCTTAGCGTGCACTACGTCATTTTGGTCCTTAGGACAGCCCTGTGAGGTAGGTGACATAGCCCCACCTTATGGATGTGGGGAAACTGAGGGTCACAGGAGTTTCTTGGCCAAAGTCATCAAGCCGATAAGTGAATCTTGACGCTAGTAGGGACCTGTCAGGGTATCCTGTTCTGACTTCTTTATTTTACAGATGAAGACCTACAGTATCTATGGGACTTGCCCAAGGTCACATATGGGATTAAGACTGGGATCAAGTTTTAAATGTCCCATTACACAACCCTGTATGGTTTCAAATTTGTCACATATATGGTATCAGTTAGATTGTGGGTCTGTGCAGGATAGAGGAAATGACAGTTTTGACACTAGACCTGTGTTTGAATCTTACCGCTTTCACCTTTTATTATTTTAATGACTGCAAATAGAAAATCCTTTATGTCACTCAATATTCAGGGTTGTCCTGAAGCTTAGAGCTGCAGTACATAAAGCATCTTTGTAGTGCCTGTCATTTACAGTGCTACACATTTATTGAATAGCTGTTATTTCTGCGATTGTCGAATAAACTGCCTAAACCATTCCTGGTAGTTAGCCCTGGCGTTGTTGCTGTAGGGAGCATTGCACAAACGATGATTGAAGCCCGGAGGTCATGACTAGCAGGGAAGGCTGTACTGCAGTAAAGAGAAGAGAAGATCACTAGCTTGGCTATCGGTGCGTTGACAGGATGGCCCAAGGATGATGAAGTCCAGTGTGTATGCAGTTGGGCTGTGCCAGAGGAGTCTTGCTGTCAGCCCCCAAGTCAGATCAGTCTTAGAGTACAGTCAATCTGACAGTCTTTTGGTGGAACTGTCTACCTCTGGATCTGGGAAAGTTTTGTTTTGCAAATTAACCACAGTGCTTCCGCAGAAACTGGGTCATGGAGAATACATTGGGGGAGGGCAGTGGTGAAGGAAATTACAGTAAAGGAAAAGGTCATTCCTGGTATTCTGTTAGAGTGTTTTTCATGCCCACCTGTAATTTGTGCCCTTTTTTTAAACAGACTTGTAAAGAAACCAAGGATGTTAGCGCTCTGACTAAAGCAGCTGATTTCGTGAAAGCCTTTATTCTCGGGTTCCAGGTGGAGGTGAGTGATCTAATGGCATCTGAAAAACACTCTGTGTTTCAGTGGGTGGGGCTGTTTTCCTAATTTGAGTTTTCTAGTTCTACAGTTTGTGAATTTTACCTCTACACTCATGCTCAGGTATCTAGATGGAAGGGCTTCACAGTATTTATTTTTATATTGTAGGATGCACTTGCCCTAATTAGGTTGGATGATCTCTTCTTAGAGTCTTTTGAAATTACAGACGGTGAGTGTGTAGCAGTTTTTTATGATGAAATACTGTACTTCTGAATTGCTGGCTTTGTTGTTTGTGGGTCTCAGCTTTCTAAAAGCAGCATTGAGCTGTGTCATTAGCAGCTTTTTAAACACATACATGTATTTTATGTCTGTTAGTGGGGAAACTTTGTTAGTGATTGAACTCTATGTGGAAGAGGGTGGTGTGCCAGAGTGGCTTGCCTCTTGAGGTCTTCCTTGTCTCATTCAGTGAAGCCCCTAAAGGGAGACCACCTGTCACGGGCAGTAGGAAGAATCGCTGGCAAAGGAGGAAAAACCAAGTTCACCATAGAGAATGTGACACGGACGCGGATAGTTTTAGCTGATGTGTAAGTATGTGATCTTGAGAAAATTGTCATAATTTATATTTGCTCTCTTGCTGGTTTTAAAAGGTCATAAAGGTTGTATTTTTGCATAATACTCCCACTAAATCTTTGTCAGCATTTAGTTCTGGATGAATAGGTAGTTACCTACTTTGAAAGCAGATTTAGTTAGGAAAATTTTAGAAATTGTATCTTTTTTCTCAATTGGCAATGAAGGAAATGTTTAGAAACATCATTAAAAGAAATCACATGACAGGTGAAAATTTAAATAGTATCTCATAGGAATCTATTAAGTCAGGGGAAAACAGTGGGTGTTAGTTTTTAGAGAGAGTAACATCCACTTGCGCCACTTACTTATGCATTCTTTGGTTGCTTCCTGTGTGTGCTCTGACAGGAGATCTAACCCACAGCCCTGGCATATTGGGATGGCACTATAACCACCTGAGCTACCTGGCCAGGCACAGAGTGGCTATTTTAAATGCCACTGGGAGGCTTTCCTTTAAAATATATATATAAAGGCTTTTCTTACAAGGAAGGTGAGTAGTGCACATTGGGTGAAAACGAAAGAACAGTCAATGTGAACGTAAATAAGGTGATATGGACTTAAAATACGGGTGTGGGGCATCAAGCTGGGATGACCGTCTGCGAGGTTGAGGTCTGCTCTGTGGCCAGGTTGGGGCTACTGGCCATTGGCTCAGAGATTATATAATGCCACAAAGTTGGGAAACAGAGCCGCTGACTGAGAGGAGGAGGGGAGGGGTCTGCCTGCATCTGAATCCAGAAATAATTTTATTGGACATCGTCTCATCCTTGCTCTAAACTGGGGGGCTGTAATATTTTTTTTATAGTTCAAGAATAACTATACTACTATATCGGTAACCCTCTTCACCTGAGGACAGGTGTATTACAATTTTAATCTTTTATGAATTGAGTCTAGAGTTGGGAGTAGGGAGCCAGGGGGAAAGTTTTTAAAATACCCTAGCCCTAGCCGGTGGGCTCAGTTGGTTAGTTGAAGCATTGCGCTGTACACCGAAAGGTCATGGGTGCCCTCCCTGGTCAGGGTGTGCACGGGAGGCAAGCATCAGTGTTTCTCTCTCACACTGATGTCCTCTCCCCTCTCTCTAAAATCAATCAGTGTACCCTTGGTCAAGGATTTGAAAAATAATAAAATATCATATTTAGCTTTTTAATTTGGAAATCTAAAAATGTAACTTGATTTGCTAATCAAACTAGGGGTGGTATATCATAATAAATTTAGAAGTATATTTATAAGTTAAAATTCACTAGTTAATGTTTTAAACAGCCTCACAGCAATATGATTTACACACAGTTAAAGTAACCTGTTGTTAAGTACGTGGTCCAGTGAGTGTGGGGCGGAGGTTCCAGCCCTGCAGCCCCACTTCACTCGCAGTTCTGCCACCCCAGAGGTTCCTCGTGCGTCTCTGCAGCCCCACCAGTACCCAGGCACTCACACGTGTCAGTATTTTGTGTCGCTATGGTTTTGCCTTTTCTAGAGATTCACAGTATGTAGTCTGTAGTGTTTGGCTTCTTTTAGTTAGCATTTTTTGAGTCTCCATTTTTGGATGTATCAGTAATCCCTTTTTATTGGCAAGTACCAGTTCATCGTGTGGATGGATTGCATTTTATTTACCCATTCACAGTTGATGGACATTGGGGTTGTTTCAGTTCAGTACTATTATGAATAATGTTGCTATTGAATTATTCTTATATCTTGTGTGTGTTGTGTGTGTGCTTTTTGTTTTCTAACAAATTGAATGACGCTACTCAGAATTAAAGAAATGTACTGTTTTGTAGTTTTTGCTATACACAGGCTAATTGGAAATCCACAAGTTGAACAGTTTATATTAATTATGATAAAGCCATAGAGTGGACTGTTACGTATCTGTATTATTTTTTATGAGCTGCTAATCTGGCAAAGTACAGTATAATGTGAGCAGGGTATAAAACTGAAAACTCCTTGCTCCTGATACATTCATTGTGCTAGCAGAAGGGAAATCACGCTGCCTGTGTCCTGAGACTCACATTCCCTTACAACTACTGCCTTGTTCTTTGGTTGTTTTAGTAGGAAAACTGACACTTTACATGTTCATGCTGTTCAAGAAGTGATGTGTTTGAAGACCAAATCGTACAGGTGACTGATCATACAGGTGTCAGCGTGAAAGGGTTGTGAGGTTGAGAACCGAAGTTTTGTTCAACAACCGAGACTATTTTGAAAAGAGACAAACCTTGGTCAAGAACCAAATTGTTTGACATGCGAGACATTCGAGAACCAAGGTTTGACTGTAGTTTTTGATATATAATAAAGACACCATAAAATTCTCCTTTCAAAGTGGGTTCTTAGCATATTTGTAGTTTTGCTACCATCATCACAGCCTTTATTAAGGAATCTGTATCCTGATTTTTCAGTTTCTGGATTATAGGATTTAGTTTAAGGAAATGTTATTTGTTGTTGACTTGTCTCACTTTTCTTGCAGGAAAGTTCACATCCTTGGCTCTTTCCAAAACATCAAGATGGCAAGAACTGCAATTTGCAACCTCATCCTGGGTAATAGTTTATTTCTTTGGTATTTTCTCTGGAAAGTAAAGGATGGGGGGGGGGTACCTAGATTACACCAGATTTGCAAATCGGTTTAGGGAAATGTGCAAGATAGCAAATAGAAACTCTGGGGGGTTGGCAACTTTGTGGGACTAAGAGAAGAAGGTAGGAATCCTTTTACTTGGATTTCACGTCTGTTAGAGAAGAGAAAGGGTTTCTTGGCTTATATTACTTAAATCTTTGCTGCCTTCCCCTGATGTGCACAGAAGAGCCATTCCAGAACATCAAGCAACACCGGGTTTTAGGTGCAGCCAAGAGGGAGCTGCTGATCAGCATCAACCAGTTTAATCCACTTGGTCCCATTTCACTCGGGGCAGCAGAGTCAGTAACTTGTGACAAGAGTCACAGGAGTGTAGCCATTTGCTCAGAAAACAGGATTCTCCCCTGGTGACCAATTCTTTTTGAAATATTTTGGCCCTTAGGATTTAAAAAAATTTTTTTTAGAATATTTGCATATGGTTTCCTTTTTAGGCTTTCTGTTAATTTAAGGTAGATCCAAAAGAAAAGATTCTGTTCTTTTTAGAGTTTTGTAGACCATTTTCCATGTAGCTTCTATATGAGTATTTTTCTGTAGATAAATAAGCTTTTTTTCCTCTACAGGAAATCCTCCATCAAAGGTTTATGGCAATATTCGAGCTGTGGCTAGCAGAGCAGCAGATCGATTTTGATTTCAAATCAGAGACTTTTGCCTTTGGACTCTAGAGAAGAAAACCTTACCCCTTTACAAGTGGTCACAAGAAGCCATGGGAAGGATTTTTCAGTCACTTCAAGTCTCCTTCCCTTCTTCAGTTCTCAGCCGGAAGAATAAACGAAAAGGGAAAGTTTGACTGTTCATTCAACAACTTTCAGTGTAACTGAATATCAAACTTTAGTACCATGATTATATTTAAACATTTAATTATATCTTTTTTTTTTCCATTTTAAATTACATGTAGCAGATTTGCATAGTTTCTAATTCTCTCATTTGGAGGGAAAATTCTTATTTTTCTATATGAATTTGTAAGTTTTTTACTTATAAATTTATGAAGATTTCTTCTCCAAGTTGTAATTAAAAAATTATTTCAGAAAACCTCTCTGAATCATGTCCCTTAGTACTGGGTGATGTGTCACTATTTTACAGTCATTCATTAGCAGCAGCTTGGCTGCACTGAGTGAACCAAAAAGGCTAATCTTTGTATCTGTTTTGTGACTTGTAAAATTAAAATTAAAGGCCTGTATCACCAGATTGACATGGGGAAAGAATGTTATTTTTTATGTAAGTATATATGTTGGGTTTCTTCTAAGTAGTAAGATATGATAAAAGAATGTTCTTACTCCCAAGAAAACGTTCTTCAAATGTAATAGAATGTTTTGACTAGTGGCTGCCTATTTAAATATTATCTGATTCAGTTTGTGCATTTTTTTAATGAAATTAACTCACTTCATTAAACTTGTGTGATACGTGTGCTTGTACATCTCTAAAACCCCACCAAAACTTTTTAACTTTAAAAGATGGGAGTATTTGAAAGTTCATGTAAGAACTAGAAAAAGTATTCTTATTAAACTTGTTTCTCTTACATCAGTTACATGTGCCAGTGTCCCAAACAGCTTTGTACAACGTATGGGATTGGATGTATTTATAGATTATGGTTAGAATCTAGTGGGAAATTGCTGGGAAAATTTCCAAACTAAAATAATTTTTATCCTTTGGCAACACAGCAGCATGAAGAGTGTGTGTGTGATGGTAGTAAATCGCTGTACTCATAAACCTAGGACACTGAACTTTGATTTAGCACCTTGAGTCTTGGGCACCTCCCTGGGGGAGCAGTACTGCTTGGGGTTTGAAAGGGAGACAAAATATTGGAGGAAAGCCAGCTGATTTCTGGAATGGGAATGACAGTAATCAGAGATAAATCCGACTATGTCACAATGATAGTTGATCTCAACCTGGATCAAAGCACTTTGAGAGCATTCTGTAAGGCCTGGACACTAATACCTCACCCGTAGCCGTGCATATTCGTGTTTATGGCATTTGTCATGCCATACTGTAATTATGTCTCCCTCTCACCTTCAGATACTCAGTATCTTGCAGAATTTTTGACATACAACAATTTACATATGGGCTAGAGAGTGGGCCTGAGGAGTATATTCTTAAATATTCAGTGGCTGAGAAGGGAAAAAGACCTAGATGTTTCTTGGTCATTCCAGACTTGGGCTTCAATTCATGCTACCTGGAACTGGGATGGTAGAGAAGAAAGCTCATGTTCACTAAGCATCCGGGAAAGAGACCTAACTTTCCTCATCTCAGCCATGGTAAGGCTGGGCCAGCATGCTTGATGGCAGATTCCTCAGAGTACACAGCCACAACATACTGTCCACAGCCCTACTACAACTTGCAAAATACTCATACTGTGCAATGATTACTTACTTGGTCAAAGAAACCTAGTAAATCTTTAGGTTTGAGAAAGCAAGGTCTTGCTAGTTTCATCTGGTTAGCTGACAGATTTATAATGCCCAAGGGAAGTGAAAGGTTGAAATGGCAAAGGACTTCCACTAAATGTTACCTAATGCAATGAGTTTTTGAGCACGTGGGGATTTTTGAAGACTAATGTTTCAAGACTCATGAGTTTGAACAATATTTAAGT